>QXVX01003947.1:4529-95787 GCA_013436065.1 Halocynthia aurantium
AATCGAGTACAGTCGTCCACCCATATACGCGGAGGATACTTTCGAAGACAGACCGCGGATACCGAAAACTGCATATATTAGCAAACCCCCTATAATATGTGATTTTAGCGTGCATATGGTAAAGTTTGCGATATAAAATCTCTAATGAAGAGTTAGCAAGGGCTTTGATAACACAACTACAGCCTTAACGAATGCTAGCAGCGCCGGGTAGCTATTTTTTTCAATTTACATTTGTTTCACATGAAACTGAATCCACAGATACAATAATCAACAATGTTTTCAATCAGAACTTAAGGCAGACGGTGTGAAGATTCCTTCAATAATTAGTTCGTGTTTGCTCGTGTAGCCTGACGGGCTTAATCATTTCTACAACGGAAACACGGCCGCTCGTCTGCCGTCTCCGAAATTATGCAAATTGAAAGCGTACCACCCCGTTAATAATTCATACACCGTCAAGTTGATATGCAGTTCGCAAGTACTGTGCTCCGGCCTGCTACAACAAGAGATACCTACAGTGCATATTATCCGATCTAAATGCGAATAAACAAAAAATGAGGGCTCTAAGTAATTGGAAGGTATCGGTCGAAATTAAATTGAGACTTCCTTACGTCCGATCCATTTAGACTTTTGAAATATTAATATGCGGTAACTCGCGTGTCACGAGGTGGCTCAGTTCATTAAAAAGAGCGAATCGAATTTTTCAGACATCTCATGTCAATGAAAAGGTAATGCTGCTCGAAAAACACAAAAGGAAATACTATATCTCATGAGTAATAGAGAAAGCGAGTTTTACAGAGGCAATATGCTATATCCAGTTTAGCCATAAAGGCTATGAACTTACCGTATCCGACAGACAATGCTCAACGGTCTAATAATTTAATATCCCTGAGGTTTAAATAAGATTTTTAATGTCTTTCACATATTGTTTCTGCAGGATACTAATAGGTCGTAAAATTGCTTAGAATACGAACAATTTGGGTCGTAAATCAAAAGACATGTCAGAAGAGGCTAGGGATGATGGAAAGGAAGTTTTTGGTAAGTAAAAGAAAGATTTTTCGACAATTTTGCGAACTGTTTGCATTGATGACCAACCTATTTTTTCAGAGAATATACTGAATTGTCCAATAGCCAAATTCCAGGACAGCATAAGTTTGCTTTCAGGAGATTCCGGGTCAGTGGCAGAAACAAATTATTCAGGCACGCCGGTCCGTAAAGAATCGACAAAGAAATCTACCACAGCAAGTTTAAAATACGATTCGGACAATGTGAGTGTGTGGTCCGATAATATAAAATTGACAGTTTTGAATCCCCAAGTAGGGGTATCTTCGGCCGACGAGAAAAAATCGCTTTTAGAAAGAAGATTTTCTTGCGATCGCCGCGCATCGCAAAATTCATCAGTTGCAAATCACCCGCTCTCTCCCAGACCCGGGTCGCAGAGGTCCCGGCGTTCTTTCCGAGAAGAGTCAATTCGAAGTCAACATTCTAGTCGGTCCCGTAACGACAGCGGGAAATCGCAGACGGAAAATAGATCAATATCGTTTCGCGAAGGCGAAAAAAATAAAGGTAGTGTCAAAAAGAAGCCGAGAAAAGCATCCGATAGCACCTCGACAAGTTCCAGTTCTGCTGCCACAGGATCCGACAAAGCCGGCGAAAATCGTAAAGGTTATCCTGGAAAAAGAAAGCAGGGGTTTATGACTGCGCAAGAAGCTGTAAAACTCGGTGATTCAGTATGCGGCTGTTTGTTGAAATCAAAAGTAACCTATTTCCTTAAACCGCTGGTTTTTCTTCTATTCGGTTCTTTGTTAATTACGGGCGGTTTGGCCTTAACGGTTCTTCATTTTATATACGAGGACTCGCTAACCCAGGATAATCCGCCTTATTTTACTTACGGCCCAATAACAGTGTCGACCGGTGTGATTATATTTATGGTCGGGTTAGTTTGGTTCCCTATAAAGCAACAAAAGTGGAAAGACGGCACAGCCTCTCCGATGATTGCGGCCTTAACGAAATGGCGGATGGAAAAGAGCGATGTCGAACTAGGGGGAATTACAGCGTTTCAAAGTATGGCTAATGAATCTGAGTCTGATGGTGGGAGCGATGAAAATACGGAGGACACAAAATAAAACATGGCAGATTAGAACTTTCATTCAACTGAGCCAGTGAGTCTCAAGCAAGGGTGACCACGGACACTTCCAATAGGTTCCTGGCCCTAACTGGCTAGTTAACTACCCTGTAGAAAAACTAAGTAACATTGTAAACCCCCCAAAAAATCAAATTAGTGAAATTTCCTCCAGTCCCCTAGTCGGGAGATATGGACCAGGCTGAGAATGATTGTTTTAGACTAGCATTGCCTTAAACTCAATTTTATATACCTCAACATCACTATAGTGTACGATATACAATCTATGAATGGATAATTTAAAGTCGTACGGGGTAAATCAATGATGAAGAAAACACAGCATCCACTAAAATATTGTCTACACCTTTCCGTTGTTTCCAAATATTCGCTTGCTTATTTTCTATCTTGCTTTTTATCTTGATCGCTTATTTTGTCGATTTTAATAATTTATTAGTCATCTAAGTGGTGTTTACATTCGCTAGGTTAACAAGAGAACAAAATTTAGAACCACTTTCAATAACAGATCTTACCAGGTACAATTATAATCAAATAAACTGCATTCCCAAAACGGTAAAATAAAGATGCACCCGTGTGGTATCTGGTCGGATCGAAGCGCCATTAAGATATGTGGATAGCATTGCACTGTCTGTAATAATGTTCGTGTTAATACCACTACAGACTTTGTTTTAATATCTTATTGTATCCATCGTATGTACGGCACCGTTTACATAACTCACGCTACCGCCAGATGGCAGTATGGAACAGCATTTTATAAGTAACAGACCGTTCCTATCTCTGACACGATTTTCCTTGTTTTGCGCAATCCTTGATTTCTAGCGTGTTGGAATACCACGGTTTTGCGACGTAATTATGTATCCCGCTGTCTGGTACAGGTAATCAAGTCTAGACATGTCATGAAGTTTTCAGGGATCGTGTACGTGCCTCGTAAGAAATTAGAACTGCAAACATTTAATTTTGGTGTCATGGAACCTTTCGAACCTCGATGCTAGAAAGTTATATTAAAATAGTAATGCTGATAAGACGTAAAACTAAAGAGTTGTAAACGTATAAATTAATTTTTTGAGACTGAAGTGCAATGTAAAGCTCATCGGCTGATACTTATTCCTGGTGCTGTGGTTCCGTGATATCATATTTACATGGTTGACTAATTTCAATCTGTCAATCATTCATTACTCATCCGAATCCTGCAGAGTTTTGTAGTAACAGTAGAAGTTGTGTAATAGTATTATTTGAGTAAAAATGAGACGCCGTGGTGTAGGAGCAGGTGCTATAGCAAAGAAAAAACTTGAAGATGCAAAATATAAAGAAAGAGGCAACGTTCTGGCCGCTCAACAGCTGCAACAACTTAGCAAACAGCTAGAGTCCTTTCACAGTAATTTGGAAGAATTTGCCGCCAAACACAAGCAGGTGAGTGATCTCGAAATGTATATTTTCAAGACTTACTTTGTAGGGCAATGTAAATTCTTTGGAATTGATTATATTGAACGATTTTAAAGGAAATTAGAAAAAGTCCACAATTCAGACATCAGTTTCAACAAATGTGTGCTGCAATCGGTGTAAGGTTTCATTTTAAACAAATCACTCACTTCTGTTGAGGAATTGAATTGTTTATATTTTGAAGGTTGACCCGCTAGCTTCTGGAAAAGGATTCTGGTCTGAAATGCTAGGCGTGGGAGATTTCTATTATGAACTTGGCATTCAGGCTATAGAGGCTTGTATTGCAACACGATCAAGGAATGGTGGAATAATGACATTGCATGAATTACTACAGAGGTGATATGAATTCAAATTTTGTTATTATTTTTTGCCCCTTTCATATTTTATGACAGTTCAATATCTTTGGAATACCTTACATGCGAAAGACCATGACAATACCTTACATGCTGGAACATCCGAAAAGAAAATTCTATCCCTCACCTCTAGAGATTTGTTTTTAGTACACAAAAAAATATAATGTTAGAGTAGGTTAGGTTAGGCTCCCTGAGGGTAATCAATGTTACCTCTAAGCTGTGCACACACTTTTTGCAGCCAGCACACAAAGAAATTCAATGTGGCACAAAAGTTTAGTTATCAAAAGTAATGTTATAGTAATAATTATGCTCATAGCATTTGCACAACATATGGTTTTTGCACACACTACACAAATTGGAGCCAACATTGCAGGTACTGTAATACCTGAGAAACCAGCAACAAACAGAAATAATAGATATTTAATTATGCATAACTTGTTCATAGACTTCTCAAGAGCAGAGGAAAATATGGTCAAGACATATCACAAGAAGATGTCATAACTGCTATTAAAAAAATAAAGGTAATATTTTTGCAAAATATTATAGGTATTTATGACCTATGATTAATAGCTGCACGCCAATTTATCAGGTGTTAGGTACAGGTTTTGCCATAATCGGCAGTGGAGAAAGGTGCATGATACAGTCTGTCCCAGGTGAATTGAACATGGATCATACTACTGTACTTGAGCAGGCCCAAAAGGTATTTTCGGATTGCAAATTAAATCTAAACTTGAATTTGAAATGGTGTTATAGACCGTGATAAATTTTTTGTAGAATGGTGGAAAAATCTGCTGCCCTACCCTGGAAAAAGCTTTGTCCTGGAAACAGGAAAGATCCGAACTTATACTGGTTCATCTATTACGTGAAGGAATGTGCTGGGTTGATGAACAGTCACCTGATAAACAGTTGTGGTACTGGTTTCCGGCATTGTTTAACGAAGCAGATTGATGAAGATTTGAAAAATTGGGTTTTTCTTATTCCTATGATGTAACGGTCATCTGTTTGTGTGATAGAACTATATGCTTATGAGGATTGTTTACTGATCATAGATCAGGTTTGGCTATTACATGACTGCTTCATTATGATTTACTTGAATTGTTGAACATGTGAGAATGGTTTGCAAGAATGAATTTGGAATATTGAAGTAATCCCTATACTATATACTGAGAATTTTCCAGTTGTTTCATAATAACATCAACAGCATACACACAATCATTGAGCTGTTCTGTTTCGTACTAAATATTATTAAGATTATTTGAAGTTCCATTCGTAATCAGTGTATATATAAATGATATGCTTCCTATATAGCTCAAGCTAACAAAAGATTTCACTGTTTTAATTTTCTGGCATTGAGTTTACTTGTTTTGAAATGAATCATATTCTTTGTAGTGATATTTCATTTATAGCATGTTTCTATGCACTTGATAGTGCACTTGAAGTTTTATGTTCTTTGCTAAACCTGATGTTACGAAATGCTATGATCTTATTTCAGATATATACTGTAGTTTTATCCATTCTGCTAAGTCTTACAAGGTATGGAACAAAGGCCTTGTGTATTTGTAACTAATGAAAATGCTTCTACTTTTCATCCTTTGCATTTACGATCTGACACTGTGAAATGGCTTTCAGCGTTTGGTCGGTGAGTAAACAAATCTTATAAGAATTGCTTCATAAGTGCTTAAACCTTGTCTCGGAAATTTTTGAATGTACATTTCATGAGCATGAACGGGGATTTTCAAGCATTGGTAATTTGGACTAAAAACCTGGTTATGTTTTGCATGTCTATTAAACAGATGCGAAACACCATGCATTGTATCGTTGTGCTCAGTTGAGCACAGTTACCATTCTTCAGAGACAAAGCTATTTGCTGTCCTTCATCTTGGACACTACCCTACTAAAACTATTTCCTCAGAGGCTACTGGTGAAGATCAAAACATAGGTAAAGTGCTATTGAGAAAAGGTAAGAAAAACATTGTCATGGTACTAAACATCTATTTATACATATTTTCAGTTCTAATTTCTACACTTGAATTTCACAATCATTATGGCATTTCGAAGAATGATGAGTTTCTAGTGGTTGGTCCGACGTTGGTATTCCCTCTGTCGAGAGTAGTCTTTGGTGCGAGAACTGCAACCACATTTGAATGGGCAAATAAAAAAGAATTTGAAACAGGTGAATTACTTCATGATTTCTCTTATATACAATGCTGTATATACAAATAGAAGTCAGGGAATCCAGCCTGATTTAATTAATGGAATCAATAAGATTTGAACAATTTCTTCCCCTCATTTTTTTAGTTGTAGAAAGTTAAATAATCATTACTGAGAAACCTAATTCTGAGTTTATTTGGAATATTGAAGAATCGTTGTTCTCTCGTAAGATATTTCCTACTTTCTATTCTTTATAGGGCTAATGATCAACAGTACATGTCACAAACATCTCCTCGTCCGACAAGGTGATCAATTTTTGGGATCGTCCAGTGGAAATTTCGGTCAAGACCCATCAGTTGTATTAGACCATTTTAGGAATTTGACTGCTTTGCAAAGTTACCCATTGCAACAAGGCCTGATGACCACCAATACAGAGCTAATCATCATTAAAATGGATTCTAGAAACGTGAGGATATATATTTTGTTTAAACGATTTCTTAGATATCTTTAACATAAATTTTTTTTTGTTATTTCCAGAAACTAGATGAACCAACGGTAGGATTGAATGGGAAAGCAATGCTTGACGAGATAATGCATTTAAGGTTTATCTGTCGCGAGTTGTTGAATCAGTTTTCTTTTCGTAGTGATCATTTTGACCCACAGATGGATGTTTTAATAAGGTTCGTGTTCTTTTAACTCATTTCTAGTTTCTATTTCATGAAATGATTCGAAAATCTAAACTTTTAGTGGAGAGACAGCAGGTGCTTTGGAAATTAAAGACTGTGATCTACTTAAGCTTGAGATGATTCTCCCAGATATTTGTACAGAAAAGGTGGAAGAACTTTCTTATTATTTACCTTTACATTTTAGTATATATTTTTTGCTATTACAGTAATTTTAAATAGAAAATGAATATGGTTCAGTTATTCCATTATATATTATTTCCATATTAGCCATGCAGAGAAGTTATCTGTAGGGTCCGCGTCGCACACTATCGAAGTGATTTGCAGTCTCTCGCTCATGACAAAACTTTGATAACCTTGAAAGAATTTACTTTGTATCTTTCTCCAGTGCTGTGGTTCAATGTTTCAAGCGCTTGCAAATTTCAGGACATTTCCAATTATGAAGTAAAAGTAAGTAGATTTTCATGAATATTTTTCCAGATACCGGTTAATAAATTGTAAAGAATTGTTATTAATTGCTCAACTATATCATATTGGATAATCTAATTACTATTCTAGGTTGAGCGCCTGGACAATATAGAATATCCTCCATTTGCCTCTGAGATTCACCTATCACTTGTTCTTTCTCCAACTTATTCTCCTGATGGTAGTTTTGATGAAGTCTTAGTCAAACACATGTCAAAGGAGAGGATACTCAAAAAGGGAGACGTTGTCATGATTAATGTTGAAGGTATTAAAGGTTCCTGTTATTGTATGCTTTCAAATGTGTATTCAGAAAGAAAATATTGGTCAAACTGCATAACTTACTTTTACAACTTGATGACTTTTACCATATAATAACTTTGAAAATCACTATTAGCTATAGTTTGTTAGCAACTTTTATTTGTGTTCAGAATATCCTGATTTCTGTGCCACTTGTGAAGTTAAGGACATGAGGTAAATACTTGAGAAATTGATGTAAAAAGGAATATGTAGAATAAAATTCGAACAGCACTAGTGTAAATTGAACCTGATTTTCACCACTGCAGCTGCAGATCTCTATATTACAAAGTCGACAGTTTCAGTGAAAAAGATGATAATTCTCAACACATATACTTCAGAGTTGACTTGAAACACGCTTCCTTATATCAGGTGCTACTTCTATTTTATTCAGTCGCTAAACAGCTGTTTTAGTTTTAAAAGAGTGTTAATTTTTAGTCTTTAGAATCTAAAAAATTTTGTGTGCAGGTGGGAACAACAAATAGTTTTCTTCCGCAATCTATTCCGAGTAAACATGATAGTGAGATTCCTGCTGGGTTATCAGAAGTTGTTAATAACGTGAAGGATATCTTACAGCCTTACATTACTATGCAAATGTGAGCATCATGTTTGATATATCTGTAGTAAATTTTTCTGCGCTGAAACCCTGAATAACAGAATGTTTTTACCTCAGTATGGATTACACTCCTACGATTCTGATATCAGGGCCGCCTAATTCCGGAAAATGGAGCATTATATCGTCTGTATGCAGGTTTTATAACCTCAATGTTATAAAAATCGGTTGTTATGAGTTTATGTCTGACACCAGTGGTGCGACCGAAGCTAAAATTACTGCTGCATTAGAAAGAGGTGAAGTTTTAATTTGCCTTCACAATTAGTTATTTTCATCAAAATATTCTACCTTATTTAGCTGCACTTTATGCCCCTTGTGCTGTGGTTCTCAATTACATTGAAAGGATAGGCCACGACAGAGAAACGGACCAAACCGATCACAGGGTCTGTTTGGGTTTCAGAAAAGCTCTTCAGAATTTGTTACCTGACAAATATCCAGTGGTTGTCATAGCGACTGCCTGGAATCTTTCCGAAGTGGCTCCTGACATAAGGATGGAATTCATTCATAAGGTAGAAATAATGGGATTTTTAGGAACATTTCATAATTTTTAATTGTATAAACATTTGACAATCAACTTGCTTGTCTATCAGGTTAAAATGAGATCTCCTTCAGAGAAACAAAGATGTGCCATGCTCGATCAAATGCTGGGGTTCATGATGAGTGGCAGTGACATAAAAACGGATTGGCTAGCAAGACAGACTGTGGTATGTGCTTCTCTATGTTACATATTTTAATCAGTGTACAGTATACCTTGATCACATACATATATCATAGATCTTCACATGGAATATATTATTGCAATTAGCTCTACAGGATTCAAATGTGATAAACTGGATAATTTTCTTGCACCGATTTTACATTTGTTATATAATTTCACTTGCTATTGAATAATATCGGCCT
This sequence comes from Halocynthia aurantium, assembly GCA_013436065.1. NCBI lineage: Eukaryota > Metazoa > Chordata > Ascidiacea > Stolidobranchia > Pyuridae > Halocynthia > Halocynthia aurantium. The sequence goes on from QXVX01003947.1 coordinate 13,566, forward strand.
CTATTATTTTCACAATAAGAGATTGTTTATGGTTATTTCATTTATCTGCTATAAATATGCTAAAATATCTTCATTTAATGGTTGTGATGCAGAGATTTGTGTTTGGTGATTTATGGGAACTATGCAGAAAAGGATCAGTTGCAGCAAAGGAGAGAATTGTGAAGGAATGGTAAACTTAGTTCAATAATTTTTTTTGCTCGATTGAACATGAAATGTAAAGATCTACTTTCATTGATATAGCGCTGTAGGAAGCAGAGTGAGTTGGTTGGATGAAATGGCGATATGTGCTGCTGGATTAGCTGTCCAACAGTGTGATTTAGAACACGCATTGAAAGAAATGCAGTCTCAACTTGCTGACACTCTCGGAGTTCCTAAGGTTTTACAGCTTCCAAATCTTTTCTATAGGCTCTATGTCAACACTACTTACTTTCTTAGTGATGGGAAAAACCTGTACCTAATATCTAATAATATAACCTGCTCTTAATCTTTTCCATAATATTCCAACTTTTTCATAGATTCCTGAAGTTAGCTGGAGTGATGTTGGAGGGTTAGAAGATGTAAAAGAACATATAAAAGATACTATTCAGCTTCCTTTAGAACATCCGGAGCTATTCTCGTCAGGATTGCGACGATCAGGCGTTCTTCTTTATGGGCCTCCTGGTACTGGAAAAACTATGCTTGCAAAAGCAGTTGCAACTGAGTGTTCACTAAGTTTTCTGAGTGTCAAAGGTGAATGGTACAGACTAAACTTAGAAAAGTAGTATTGTCATGTAATTTTGTCATTTGTTTGTCAACATATTTGTACATTTAGGACCTGAACTTATCAACATGTATGTGGGACAAAGTGAAGAAAATGTACGTAATATTTTTTCGAAAGCTCGTGATGCTGCACCATGCGTCATTTTCTTTGATGAGTTGGATTCCTTGGCACCGAATCGAGGTCGTAGCGGTGATTCTGGGGGAGTTATGGATCGGTGAGTATAAGACTAATGCGATACTATGCATCTCACGAAACAGCAAAATGGTAATGAATTCCTGAATCTTCAGGGTTGTGTCTCAGTTATTAGCTGAACTTGATGGAATGCATGGAAATGATAGAGAAAAGCAAGTTTTTGTGATCGGTGCCTCGAACAGACCCGATCTCATCGATCCAGCTTTATTACGACCTGGGCGGTAATATAAACCTTACATTTGATGTTATATCAAGAGTTGTTTCTCACAGTCAGATTATCACTGTTTATCATTAAGGTTTGATAAACTGTTATATGTTGGTATTAATACTAACAAAGCAGACCAGCTGAAAATACTGGAAGCTCAAACAAAGAAAATGAATCTAGCACCAGGAGTAAGTGTCATTGATATATATGTAACCATAAAATGTTAATGGTTGTTACCAGTTTTTCATTTGTTTAAGGTTAATTTGTTAAACGTGGTATTGATGTGTCCGGAAAATCTAACCGGAGCCGACTTTTTCGCATTGACTTCAGCCGCTGCCATGAATGCGATCAGGCGACGAATCACCGCTGCTGAAACTAATCGAGAGCTTGATAGTTACAGAGAATCTGAAGCACTGACGGTTAAACAAAATGATTTTGTAGAAGCTGTCAAGAATTTGGTTCCTTCTGTTTCAGAGGAAGAACTCAGAAGATACAAAAGTATAAAGGAGCAGTTATTTTGAAATTTTAATCAAAATTATCGAATACAACTTCGAAGTTGAGTTATGGCCTTTTTTAAATTAATTTACTATCAATCATTCTATGGTTTTACGATTTTTTGACACAGTATTACAACGTTCAATACAATTAAGAAAAGATCGGAAAGAAAGAATCGAGAGATAGAGGTTTTTAAAATATAGGTTAGAAGTTTGACAACCATATTCTCTGTTAAAATTAGCATAAGAGAGCCTCTGCTTTGGTGGATAGGCAGGATAGGTAGAATCTTAAGAGTTATGGTATGTATGGAAAGCCGACCAGTCATACTCAGTGCAGGTTTTATAAGCTAAATGGTGTTTAGAAAGACATTTCAGTGTTCCAAATCATAAAAGGGAATCAGGTCAAATACTAAATTGCGACATAAAGATTAGCTGCCCCCGTTGTAAGAAATTTGACTGAGGGGTGTCTCAAGGTGGAAAAGGGGCTTTTTGCTAACTAGTTGTGGGCGCGTATACGAATAAGAAACGCGCTCATAAAAATTTTTCGGTAGTCATAGATTGACTTCAATGGTATTTACGATACGAATTTTAAATTTGTAGTTAAATTTGGATTTTCGACTCACCGTTTTTTGTCAGCAGTACGGAGAACCGGATAATCCGGTAAGATCCGGATAGCGCCGCCAACTCATTCCGTTTTTCGTGCGGTTTTTCATTCGAGTGGTAGCTCTTGAAGTCTGCAGTTCTTTGGTATAGAGTTCTCGTTCAAACTGAATCTAAGATGTTCCCAGTTAGTATTTCCGTTTTTATAAGTTTTACTAATGATGGCTGAAGAGTAGATTGATTATACCAAAACATAAAGAATACATATATGTAAATGTATTTTTGGATTACAAAATTCTAAAAGTATTTCGAGAAATTACCCGTGTTGCAATCGTGTCGTAATTATGTCATTTGAGGGACGTCACTTGACGTTGAGTAATACAAAACACGGTTGTGATAATCGATACATTCAGGAATAGATTAGGGTCAGAATATGGAACTACTGCTCTTTGAATAAAATTTAGTTAAAATTAATTTCCTTGGTTATTCTGGACCACGGTGAAACTTGTATAAAGTATGCGCTCAGTTGTGGCCAGTGATTCAGGCTATTCTTATGGCAATGCCAAGCAGGTTGAAAAGGTTTTGCGAATTTGATACAGCAGAAGTTAGTCCTACATTCTCAGGAAGCAATTGCATGCAATAATGTGTTTTAAAAGCTTGCATGCGTCCTGCCTCGATCAAGTGTCTTCCTTTGCTAATGTTGTGGATTGATATGAAGCTGCTAGGCATGTTATAAGGCATGAATTTATGTATGTGGGATGAGTTGAATTATCTTTAAAAGTTGTTTGATTTGAAGAAATTGATTATAACTATTTTTCAAACTATTTTGAGTGTTTTTCTGTATTTTGAATTGATTACGAGTATGTTGCATGAATTCTTATCTGTTATCATTGATTTGCTACAGTATTGTTCTCCTTGCATGTTTGTCGTGATGTAGTTATAATGACATGATGAATTAGTGATTTCAGTCATGTTTGCTGCATTATGTGCCGAGCCAAGTCATGGTTAGTCTGGTGTTGTAACATACTCGTGAAACTTTGACAATGTTTATACAGAGGCAAAATATTTACTGCCTGTTGTAGTAAAGGTAACTGTAGTATGCTTAATGCATCTTTTGTTTTTTCATATTATATTGTTGGGACGAAGTGCTTTATTTTCTATACATATGATGTGTGTGCAACCTAGTTAAATTCAGCTGACACATACGAACTGGGTTTTAATGGTATAAGCATTATTATTTAACAAAAATACAATTTCAATGTTTTAACTGGAACCAGTTCTATTTTTCTCTCATAATTTCTTACATTTAATAATGTACTGTTCTATCTTTAAGTTTACCATAGAAATTCTGTAATCTATGTTAGTTTTGTGGTTACCTGGATTTCAAGAAATTTAGTAGTTGTGCCGTGTCATGGCGAAGGAAAAAGAAAAACACAAGCCGGTTTTCAATGTAGCCGTTGTTGGCCTCTCTGGGACAGAACAGGTATTGCATTATATGTGCATTGCTTTATTCATAACAGATGGATTTTGATATACCGTAGATTAGTCATGTGACTTGATATAATTAAGAACTTGCCTTGAGTTCAGTGTAGTTAATCTGTATTTTCTCATTAAGCATCGCTACTTCTGTTGACTCTTTGAAGTCGACTGTTTGAAGTGCTGAGCGGTTGGTAATAACGCTCTGCGGTTTTCAATAACTTGCTGATTATTATGTGCTTACAGTTCAAAGGTCAAGGTGGGATCGGTAAATCATGCCTCTGCAACAGATTTGTACGACCTCTTGCAGATGACTACTATCCTGAACACACATCAGTCCTTAGTCAATCCGACTTTGGAGGAAGAGTAGTCAGCAACGACCATTTCTTGTATTGGGGAGAAGTTAAAAAATATGTATGTAATGTACTACTAATGTAATTAACGGTTACTGTTATTTTGGTAGCATCTCTGGATACATTGAGTGGTAGACTGACTCAATAGGTTTGAGGCATAGAGAATTTAAAAACTAGATCAACCCTGACATAAAAACTATTTGAGAATAGTACCACAATAAGTTATATATGTGTAGCATGTTGCAGCAATGACAGAAAACTAATAAATTTTTATAGTTTTCCAAATAAAAGTACCGTATATAGGAATAGTTTGGTAACACTTTATTTAAATCACATCACCATTCGACAAGTAATAGCTTTTCTTGATTGTGTACAGGATGACAGCGGCCTCAGTTTCAAGTTCAATGTGATCGAGCAAACAGAATTTTTGGATGATCAGTCCTATCAGCCGCACAGGTCGTCTTCAAATCAAGTCTATCATAAAAGATGTGCTCAGACCAAGGCATGTCATCATCGATTATTTTAAAGCAGTTTTGCATATTATGTTTAATGGAATTTATTGATATGTTCATGGATAATATCATCCTTCCGGTCTTACTTCGACTAATTCCGTATTGTAATGTTTCAGCTATCATCTGCTGAAAAGTTGATGTATATCTGCACAGATCAGCTGGGTATCGAAAACGATTTCGAACAAAAACCGTTGCCAGAAGGAAAGCTGACCATAGACGGATTTCTGCTCTGCTTTGACGTCAGTCATGTAATCAATCGCACAATTGATGATCAAGTATGTTTTCTTGTGATAACTTTCAAATAGATCAAATATTCATAAAAAATTATTATTGTAGATGCAGAATTTCAATAATTAAAACATTCAGCATGTTTTAAGTCCTAGGCTTATACCATGCAGAGACAACCCTTTGTCATGTAGCGAATAAAACTATGCTGCAGTTTAAATGCAAATCCCTGTGCTGTAGGTGATGTACCACCAAGAATTCTGTGTAGTTCCATATTTGCCAGGAACGAGGTAAACAGGTACTAATGTAGGTAATAGAATATTCATATATTAACCTACAGCAACTTGAATTACCAAGCAATTTGGATATGAATTCTATTAAAATATTACACAGATGTCTGAAGGGTGTTTTCCTGTATAGCCCTTCAGCAATACCAGTATAGCCCATATCCAGAACCAGGCATTCAAAGTTTTCCTTTCAATGAAGGTGTTTGATTTTAAACCTCAAACGTGAAACATTATTCGTTTATTGCATCGTTTAGTATACATATAGAGTAATACTTTCTTGAATTAGGAAAATTTAATATAGTAGGGCATTCATACTTTGGATATATTTGTTTAATTTCGGATTGAGAAGATTATAGCTTCTGGTGATTCAAACCATAATATTTAAGTTAAATTGCATATTTTGCTGTAAATATTGTATGCTAGTTATGATGGTTTCATGAGAGCAGATATTCCTTCAACAATATTGAGATTTCCCTGTGGTCTAGCTGTCTAGACATATAAGATATGATGCTCTATGCCGAAAAGTATTATGTTTTTGCTGCCCTGCATTTTTTCCTCTCTTACCATACATGGCCTGATAGACAACGAGCTAGTTGCGCTTCCCTGCAACTCTGTCCCTTTTTGATCTTTTAGAGCTACAGGTTATTTATTACTGTTTATTGACTGATTGTGAACTTAGTGGTGTTTCTCTGGATGACATATTACTTTGTCCTGGCTTTGACCCCCTGCTAAATACTCTCTATTTCAAAGTAGCTAGAAATTACTAATATTTTTTTAGGTGTTATTTATTGAAAAATTACCAATCGTTCCCTAATATAGTTTAGTTGGCTACCAAAAGAGCCTAAAATTTAAAAAGCCTAACATTGCGAAACCATGTGGTCATGAAGCGACTTTCGAATGTTTGTTTTACACCAAAACACTGACTTACACCACCCACAATGGCAGTATTTTGGCTGGTTCGAGTTTTATTTGACGTGCTCACAATTGTTAAGTTTGTACTGGTCGTCACTGTTGGTACAGCTGTGGATTAGATCACTTGAAACCTTGCAGATGACACTTCACTCTAATAACCAGTGTTAATGGCCCGCCCTACTCGCTATAAATTACTTAAATGTTTGTAAGATTTTGTCAGACTACGTAATTGCGAAGGGTGAGTTGAATATTCTAGTCTCTTGACAATGACGTGTAGTAGTTCGTGGTAATTATATCACGTGAACTTTTTTGTCCGGATTTCCTTTCACTTGTAACTAACACCAGCTAGACATTCGGTACTGAGTAAACAATGCGAAGGTTTTTTGTTCCATTAGTCATCAACTCCCCTCTTATTACCTCGAAATTTGCTAACAGATAACCACGTAGGTTACTTTTTCCAAATATTGTTATTTTCAGAGTGGTTTCCTGTACGTTGTTTACACTTCTGTGAAACGTGAATCTAAATGCCAATAGGGAATTTCTTATATAATTGCGGTGTTGAAAAGACTGTTAGACAAAACATAAATGACGAAGGCGAGGTAGGCAGACAACCATGTTCACAAAGAGTAAAACATCAATAAAAATGAACTGATAAGTAAAAACTAACGATAGTCGTAAGCATCACAAACTATACTATCCTGCTATCAATTTACTACAGCACTTTCGACCCAAACAATAATTGTATTCAGAATATTAATACCACCCATTCTCATTACACTTTTCCTTGTGACGTGCTACTGTTTGTTTGCCAGTACTGTTATACTTTACTAGTTCGTTTTGCGTAACCATCCGGTCGTGCCGCCCACGAGATTTCCATTTCGATATTACCGTTGGGTAATCGGAAACCTGACTATGTTATATACGGTTAAAGTATGGTTTAGGAACTCGGTTTATTTGTTAAATCGAGGCTCGTTGACAAATAACTGTTTGGTAGTTAGCCACGTACGTTTGATCAATTGACGATGTGTATTATATCGAGAACAGCGATGACACATTCTCCATCTTGAAATCCGGTACAATACAACCGCATTTGCGTGTGCTTTACGTTCCTATTCATCGACCTTATCAAACACGTACAAATATAAGCTATTTACTTTCTCCCAAGTTGAGCAATTATGTTACAATGCGTCCGCTATGGACGCGTAAAATTGAATATCGTAACGCTATACTTACTAATAGAGGGAAGATATACGATAATGACGGTAATGAGTGCAACGGTAGTAGAACACATGGATAAAATTTAAGTTCAACTCAGTTTTTGCAAGTAATATTTCGTGCGATTACATCACAGACAAAACTCGACACCACGAACGTCGCAGTGATTATTTATTACCAACATAATATTATGTCGTTATGTAGAATTGTAAAATCTTCTCTACTATAAGATACGAATCAAGGATAATAATGCTGATAAATAAAATTATTCCCAGCGACTGGCGTTTTGGTCGTTTATCATCCTGGCAACGTCAAATTGGTAGTCCGCAAGGCTGCCCGTCGTTAATCTACGATTCTACGGTAATTCGAGTTCGAACACATAATTTTTCTCGGTGGAGGAAACACGTGCCTTGGGTAGTAAAAAAAGTCCTGTTTGCACAAAGCATAATTTTATTACGACAGTAATTACGGCCGTCATGCAAGTCGCCATCTGTCTTTATCTAGCCGGTATTTATTGCTTAATTACTACTGCCATGGAGAAGTGCGCTCGGTATTTAAGTTTGTTGCATAAAGTGTTTGATCAATTTCAGTGACATATTTATTAGTATGTTGTAATTGGCGTTTGGATTCAGTAATTGAATCCCTTTCAATTCGAGGGTCGTCGTATCTTCCACTTGATATGAAATCACGTAAAACTAGTGTAGCTGCGCGCCTGACGTAATGTTAGTTAATATCCAATCACATACTGGTAAATGTTGTTTGTCATTTTCCATGCAGAAGAACAAAAATAGGGAAATTACAACTCCAAATTTTGCTATCTGTGAAGTACTATTATATTATTCAGTAGAAACTTGACAGAACGTACAAATATTTGTATTCCCAGCTACTGTAGCTCGGTAGGCCGCCAGCTTAACATTTATTATGAATGTTAATCATTAATTTGCTATGAAAGTAGCAACCATCAGCAATCATCCTCCCTATTGTGAGGCTTTCTAATTGGGTCCTGTTTAGCCTTAATTGGTTAGCCTTAGCTATTTGGTTGTTGTCAGTGTTTGCCTTTTCTCTTCGAATGATCCCTTTATCTTGTGAGAACGTTTGTATCTGGTGATAACTGAGCATGCTTAAACATAAATTCCAGTAAACGAAATTGATAGGATGTTACAGTATGTTCATTACCTGAAATGCCTTTTGATTGAATTGCGGCAACCTGTAAAACAAAGTCCATTTAAGTAGATACTGTTGTATTATTCACTAATCTTTATGACACTTAAAAATTACCAGTAAAATAGAATTAAAATAATTTTGAAATATAATGAGGGATTTAAAATATAATCCGTAGTAATTAATTATTTCAAATCTCTTGCATGATAATGGGCCTTATCTTTCCTCCACAATTCCCATGACTAATCTCTTAGGTACCATATGGTGCTGCTTAAGCCTTTGAGAGCTTTTCAAAGTAATGAAATATTAAAATGATTTCAGCAATATCTTTGCGAAAGGTATAATTTCGAATATTCACAGCATTGAGTTATGGAATACAATATATAATACCGATATAGGTTCATATTACTTCCTATTGAGCCGTTATCAAATGGCCATTGGACAGGCAGTAATCAATTAAAAAGTCGATTAAGCATTACTGTAATAACTCTTAATTACAAGGGGCATCGCTAGCATTCCAACTATATATTTAATTTTTTTGTATTTGGCTGCAAAGATTGCGGCTACACAGCTGATATTAAACCGCCATACCTACACACTAAATCAAATATGAACTTGAGTGCTTGGGTAAATAGAACAGTCGTTCTCCCATAATAGGGGATTATCACCCACTCTTGTCATTCGTCAAGTTATTTTTTATCAATCGTTGGTACAAGGAGTTCTATTCAAACCTAAAACATATGAGCAGACAATTTCTGTTATTTCAGTCAAAGTACTTGAAATAGAAAAGTCAACTTATATCAAGTACTCTACACAGACAATGCGTTTGTTCATAGATAATCTTTAACAACGCCGTATGGTAGTTCAATTTCCGGCAGTGAATCATTGATAGGTTTGTTAGCTTTCGTGTTACACATTTTTTCCTTCTGCATATCGTTGATTCAGTATTAGATCCATGATTGTGAAGGTGCGGATGTTAATATAGAGTCATGTCCGGGCGTACCATATATAAGCTTAAGCAGATCCGATTTTTTTTTTATCAAAATAACTCTCGAAATAAGCCACTGGCATATCGGGGTACTCTTAATGCTTGCTTCCTTAATAATGTTGGGCTGAAACTATCAGACAGCATTTATACTTGATTGGTTTTCAGTTTTTGCTGCCCCTTTCCTAGATTAAATTTATTGAACTTCAAGTATCTACTCTTGTATTACAGGTGAAATTTGTCCAGAACTGCTATCACTATCTGTTAAAGACGAAGAAACCTATCGTACTTGTTTTGACCAAATGTGACGAGCCAGTCGCCCCCTTTGTCAAGGAAGCAGAAAAGTTTGCATCAAGTCCGGGCGGAAAAAAAGGTTCATTGTTCGTTGTGGAAACTTCCGCTGCAGAAAATATCAACGTGGAACTCGCGTTCATGGTTCTTGCACAGTTAATTGATAAAAATAGACCAAAGTCAAAAGTAAGCATCCAACTGATACAGTCATTAACTTGTCGATTAGAAGGATCTGTTTTTTATAATTTATATCTTTATAGATCATTAGCTTTGATGACGCTTCTAAAATGAGGCAAGAAATATTAAATCATGCTACGCAAGACCTCACCAACCTGCTGCTAGAAGTGGTGAGAGACTACCACGATACCTGGATGTCTGCAAGAAAAAACTTGGAAAACAAGCCAGAATACCAAAGATATGTCGACTTATTAGGTATTATTTTCATATGGTTTATTGTACTGTATATTAAATGTCTTATGATTTCAACTAAACATTTATTACCTTTCACCAAGGAAAAAACTCTGCTTCCAAAATATTTCGCAAGCATGTCAACAGACTGCGGGACGAATATCGCATCTCGAAGCAGAACGAGTATCTTAGGCATTTGCCAAGAGCCCTGCGTGTTATCTTGCCTGAAGTTTCTTTTCTTGCCAGCACTTGGCAGGACACGCTTCAAATGATGCGCAAGAGACCTTCATTCAATGAGTATGAAAATTTCATATTACCACATTTGACTTTGAATTTCTATTTTGTGGTAATAAAGAGTTCTATCAATGCATCATAATGTTTTTAGTTGGTTCATAACTCTCGAAAGCAGCGCGACTCCGTGGTACGAGAGCGACCACATTAATCTGCTTGATGATCGCAGGATTCCTGTAGAACTACTGCGCACGCCCGACGCCGAAAGCATGTTCCTCAACCACAAGACAGATCTTGAACAGAAACAACGACATCATATCATGAAGCTGAAATTCAAGGACGGGCTCATCAATTCACCGCAGGTATGTAGAGATAAAATCTCCTATATTTAGACTTTGTGATTGCTTCTGATCATTAGTGAAAACCCATTTTGGAAATTCTACTAATGCACATGCTGATCATTTTATCTGCAGGTCACACCAGGGAGAGAATGGGATGACGTCATAAAGTATTTCAAGCAGGAAGAACTCCAGGAACTGACAGAGACTGAAATGCTAACAATCTACGATCGTTATCAGGTACATTATCTTGATTTATGTAATAGGATTCTCCAGATTCTAAAATTCATTCAAAACAACTTCAAACACCTAACCACTCTGTAAACTGCAGGCCGAGATAACAGAAAAAGCCAATACGGAATTCCAAGAGTTGCTGTACGAAAAGGCGGAAGTGTTTGTATCTGGTAATACTAGTGGCTCGACGCATATGGACATTCACTATGCTCTCAAGATGGACAAAAGGTAGTCTTATTGCTATATAACCTTTTTTTCACGAATCGAAGGAAATTCCTGAATTTTCCCAAACTCTGATTTGCTATTGCTATCTGCTAGCATAATTCACAACAGTCACAATTTGTGACTTGAAATGTAGTTTGAGAATATACTGAAATGATTTAGCTTAATTTTCTATTGTGCCTCTGTACTAGATACATTGCAATGGACAGACTGACTAAGGAACGGGATGACATCTTAACCAGACATATTTCATGCATGCTGTATCCAATACAGGACGAGTGGGGTTCATCTTGTTTGAAGGTAATGATTATGAATTCCACTTAACAAATTTCTGTAGGGTAGAGAACATTGTAACATGCATCTTTGCATCCTTACAATTTGTGTTCGTCATTCTGCTAACGAAGTGCATATGTTAATGTAAAATGTTATATTCAGACGAATTCCCAGTTTTATTCATTTTTTCGTTCAGGTAGTAATTAGTTGCTGTCTGTGGCAATATAATTTGCTTTCACTTAAGTCTATAATATCCTTTATATCTATTAACGGTTGTGAATCTATTACACTCGAAAAATATATGTTATTTTTATTTCAGCATCTTGTTTCTAAACTAAAGAAAACTAAGCCTATTGACAAAGCGCCACCTAGCAGCCAATGGCAGCTCGGACCCGACTCCGAGACCTTGAACGTTGTTGTTCTCGGAGCAGATGGACTTTCAAGAGAGCTGGCTAATGAAATAACGGTACACTGATGTTTCTACTCTCTAAGAATACTGAATTAATTAGCATATAATGTAATACATCTATTATAAATGTTGGTTTCTTGCATTTTCATTCCCACTAACCAAATGTACCCATAGACATGCAGTAATTCTCGTCCAGTTCTTAAATATCCACAAGCTATATTTCAATGCAATACCCGCATACCCTAATGTAATGAATATAGATGCCCATAGATAGGTACCCATTCTCATCCATCTATGTTTGAATGTACAGGTGCAGTCATCTTCTGATGACGAGTATACTCTTGATGGTTGCATCCACAGCCTCCGCTTGAGATCGATCGATGGGGATGTTTCTCAACCACTGAACTCTTTTAAAACTTCGTCTTTTTCGCCACATGGCTGCATTGCTGTTTATTCTACGCTTGAATCGCTTAGGTAATGATACAAGCCCTACACAGGGTTAAGTTTAAGAAGTTTGTATGTACAATAAAATATTATTATCTGCAAAAACCGTTCTTGTATTGAATATTCAATTGTCTCTCAAGGTACATTCAGAAAAGTCTTGAACTAACGGTAATGCAACCCGCTGATGGAGGTTCTTCTAAACCACCACCATTCCAAGGTTTGCCTGTTTCAATTTTGCTTGCAAGTCAAGGAGGATCTGAACAAGAGGTTGGTTCTTTGGGTGTTTTTGACTGGATAGAAAATATTCTACATACATAGTCTTTAATCCATAGTCTGTTGAATTATTATAACGATTTTATTGTGGCAGGTGAGTAAACTGAGAGCAGCAGGTGAACATCTCTCTTCCCTTCTTGGTTGCCCATTCATAGACGTCGTCGAACCCGAATATGCTTACATCCGACGTTTTCACGAGTCTCAGATCAGACTAGCCATGAGGTCGCTTATCGAAGGCATAAAGGAACGTGCGGAAATTACGCAAAGTAGTGGTGGTGCTGCTGTTGAGCTGAACAATATCGCTCGAGATCCCGATATAAGGATAGTCGTTTGCACAATGGCGGGTAAGAAACTTATTCTATTGTGAGTGAACGTAAAAATATTGTGATTAAGGTAATGGCGGATTTTAAATCAAAATGAACCCGGGTTTCCTCCTAATTTCCAGATGTACCGTGCAGGGTGTCCATAAAGCCCTTTTTCAATACGTAAAAATTAGTACAAAGGCAAGTATAACGTGACAGAAAAGCACCTTTTGTTTAGTGGCTTATTTAAAAGAAGATATCATGCATTAAATCCATCAGTTCGTCGAGAGTCGAGAGAAATATTGTGTAATAAATGTCAGTAAGGAAACTTCAATATTTCTCCTCATTTTGTAAAAAACTCCACATATTTATCTCATGGCTTGCCTTAACAATAACTTTTTCAAATTGCAATAGACTTTATGCTTTATTCATTTTTTGAATTGGTTGCAGATGACTTTGCCGGTGCTGAAACTGCTCTTTCTCCACTTCTGAATCACGCTTCTAGACAATTGGTGCCACCTGAGGATGATAAAGATTCATTTGTGAGTGACGACAAAGATGAACCTTCGGTGGGAGACTCCATTACAGTCGAAACGTACCTCGGTTCAAACAGGCGACGCATCCAGGTCACTCTGACATCGTACCAGAGTGCCAGGCATCTCTTGAACCGTCGTCAAACCGTGCACGGCTTTATTCTCTTATTTAGCACCAACAGTCTTGCTTCCTTTTCTGTAATGAAGGTACATCATAATTTGACCTATCATTGGAATTGTACGGACAAACAATGCTTCATTGTTATTGTATCCATTTCCACCTAGGTATTTGCAAAATACACTGTAAGTGCTTATCCACTGCAAATCGTCTGCCTGCCCTCCGTTCCGAAGGATTCCTTTTCAAAGACGTTCTTTCATGATGATAAAAGCAAACTTATGGTCATTGATGCAAACATAGTTGCTGATGAATTGCATGTAAGTTTTCCCTCAGGCCATTTTCAACTTGTTTCATTATGATGTGTTTAATAGCATTGTTTTTCCGACCAACCCACCCTGTTTTCATTTATATCATTTGTTTGATCTTGGATATGTTCTAGTGTTCTCATTTATCTACTAGTTGCACCCATTGTAAACTTTTAACAATGTCCCAGGCTCGCTTTATGACCGTTTCTCCGAATCACAGTCAGCAGACCGAAGTGTACACTACTTTTTTCAAAGATGCTTGGGAGCAAAAGCAAAATACAGAGGCGATCAACAGGTAATTTCATAAATAATATATATCAATTTAACATTCAATTCAACATAAAATTGTAAATAACAAAAATGGCCAAAACTATTATTGGATGAAATGATGAGGCTGATAATATGACGAACTGAAATTGATTTCTCCTTTCTTAATAATAATAAGTCTTGAGGAGGCGTTCGGAGTTTATAGCCTTTAACCTGTTATGCTGAATGTATGTTTGGTCCCAGTGGAACCTTGTGTGATGAAAAATCATGTTCCCGGAGCATTAGTACTTTAACAAATCAATATGCGGTAAATTGCAGCAAACTGAAATGCAGTAAATTGAAATTAAAATAAATGGACAATACAAACTAATTGTACATTAATCGGATGTGTACAAGCGAATTATATTCCAGGTATTCTTATTTTTAACTCCAATTCTGGCTACCGTACCCAAGCGTGAATTGACCATTGGAGGTCCTAAGCTGCAAAAATAAGCCTTTTGGTTTAAATGCACAATAATGTAATTAAATGATGTCAAAAATGTTTCCAGCTCATGAATTGTATGTATAATCTCATACTGACTCACACTGCTTGTGAGTGTAATCAGTGCAGCTTATGACTATTTGCGACTTCACTACTCTATTCTTTATCTAATGCAGCATAACAAGAGCTGTAGTCGACGACAATCCAACAATGGATGAGGATACCACGCTCGGCCTGGACTTTTCTGCATTTAATATGGACAATTCGAAATCTTCTAACCAGGTTGTTAGTCATTATTTTAATTATAGTGGAGCTTGAACTTTAATTCTATATTCTATTATCATAGTATTATATTATTTTGTTAATTGTATCTTTGTTAAGGATGAGAATTTCCATTCTCGACCTTTCACCCCCGAGAAACCCTACGAAGTCCCCCAGAGTGCCGCCATGTCGAGCACGGAATCGTTGCCCCAGTCATTCACTAGACCAACTCTGACTTATTCGGAACGGAACATGTCGTCTCCTGCTAGCGACATTAGTCTACCCGTGCACTTGTCCAGTAACCATCCAGCCTCCCCGACGACAGAATCAGAATGTTCTTTACTACGTAAGTGTGCTCTATTTTATTTCACTGTTCGTAGGTCAGAAATTTATCAAACAAAGAATTTATTTGTTTGGGTTACACAAGTATGCATGCTTGTGTCATACAATCCCATGACATGATGATATGTCGTTGCTTTCATAGTAACCTTAGTATCCATTTCTAAAACACAATAAGCGTGCAACGCAAACGGAACCATGCTTTCTGCGTCATCTGATATTACGATGATGCCCTGTATTAGGAAGTCATATGTGTTATCATTGCATATAGCTGCTTACATTAAGATATAGCATACCTGTTGCAGTATCTTTGTCTGTCGCACTACCAGGTAAGGTTTTTATTATTTTAAAATAGCTATTGGTTTAATAATACTTTCTTGTATCATGATATTTTTGTATTTATATCTCCTAGTAGGCTGTCTATGTTGGTGTACACTATAAATAATAGTAGTTTAGTACTGTAATTAGCAATAGTGAATTAGTGCAATATGTACAGCTTAATACATAACTGTTAAAGATGACAGGCAGAAGTATTGCTGAGAGGTATATAGGCATGTTCTTGAATCGTGCTAATAGCATTACACAGATAAATATTATTTCAGGATAGCTCTGCAGCAATGTATGTTTTGAAGGAGAATTCATGTATTTGTGGAGTGGTCTAGTTCAGTCTGAAGCAATAGAATAAAATTAATCCAATAAAAGTAATGTTGCTGTAGTATTTTGGTGCAATGGCTTGCTTTCAACAATGAATAACCTTTTGTCTGTTACTTGGTCTTATGCTGAACTCTTATGGTAGGCACAAGTGTAAAATGTTCTTAACAAATCTATGTGGTATAACCTCACTCAGTGCTTGATATGACCTATAATAGGAAAACCACTTCCTAGTTATAACTGCTATTTTACTCTTCCCACTGCCAGGTGTTGACTCATGCATATACTACACAACCCTAAGCTATATTGCAGACACTTGTACTGTATTGAATATAAAATATCAGTTGTTATTTAACTATGTTAGTAATCCCGATATATATATATATGTTACAGTAATATTGGGAAACTAGAGATTCCGTGAAATCCTTATTTTGGTGAGGTATTTCATGTGAATTCTTGGAATGTTAGGGTCAGGTCGGAATCACTGACGAAAACAGGGTTTTCTTGAAACTATTGACTTTTTTAGGGAATTTCAATATACAAGAATTCAGCTCATCACTGTTATTTAGAGAGAGATACGATGCATACCACATTATTAGTCGGAACAGGAACCTCTCATTTTAATAAATACTAGCGTTTTTCCATCCTGATAACCATCAGTCATTCATTATTCATTTTGACTCGTTCTGACGTCATAGTGCAATTCATTCCATGTTGCATTTGTGGTTCTGTTCTCCTCACAACATTCTTCTGATGCATTGTATTGGGATTCAGTACATAAATAGTACTTAATTTCAGCTTGACTTAAATTTTTTAGGTCTACTTTTTCCAGTATCAACGTAGCAGTTGTTTTTGTCTGCTAGGGAATTAGCCATTATTCGTAGCTTATGAACTTGAGTTGGAGTAAGAATGTCGAAAGCTTTCTTCAGTTATAGCTTTGTTGTCAACATGTGCAGTACAGTATGTTTTGTTGCCTACTGTTTACCTTATTTGTTGTAGTTTAGTGTAAAATGATGTGGCATTGAACCATCCTGCAGTTCCTACTTCCTGCACAAGAGCGATGTTCATACCTATACGGGCTATAGATATACCTTATCCTAACCCTCAGCGGTCAATACGAATATATTGGATTGATTGATGCGAACTGAGTTGAAATGAAAGTCATTGATTTTTCACCTCAACCATAAATTTAAATTGGTTTGTTTAAACGCTCCTGATTTCCCTGATGATCGTTCATAACAGGAAGGAGAGGCGTGTGCCATGATATTTTTATCCATCCATTGATCTCAATATTGCAATGATGATTGCCTCGTCTCTCGCTATTGAACTAACCGGTGCGAGCGTGTTAAACATACTTTGTGATTCAGACATGTACAGAAACGTAGAATAAATCGTGTCGCAATTGGGTTATATAAACTTGAATACAGGACGTGATGTCTTATTACCTGTTAAACGTAGTATTGTCTATAAAGATTCAAGCCCATGAGTTTAGTTGGTGTTAGTCTTTTACCAAGTTGCTCCAGAACAGGAATGATCGAACAGCAAGGATAGAATGAGATATCTACTCGAGTGTCGTGTCATTTTATTTACAACCAGGTTTATATAGTTATCTGAATCGAAAGACGTTTTATGCCCCTGAGCTGATTTTTTTCACGTTATTGACATAAACGTATGTAGATGAATAATTATTAAACCGTACAGGTTGACAGTGTTATTAGACTGAATACAACATATTAAGATTAAGATTAAGAAATCGTTTATATAGCTATAAGATATAAGCTATAGAATATTATTGGTGAGGACAATATATCACGTAGTGAGCTTGGTAGCAGTGCTGGATGAATATGACATTAATTATTGGTAAGTTATTCCATTTGGTATAAGAATTAAGTTATCTTATTTTTTATGTTAGATCCAATAATGGTTGATAATTCTGTGTTTGTATCGGATATATATTTTCTGTTATATATTAAGCGTAGTTATAATACAGCATATAAATTTTTAAGTAAATAAATTTACCCATTGGTTGCAATGCAATATTAGTTAAAACATTAGTTTACCTGTATTATACTAATATGTGTTACTAAGTTGACTGGACTTCGTTTGAATTTCGTAGTATGACGAGCATCTCTCTGCTTTGTTAAAAGTTTCTGTTTCCTGAATATTTACCAGTTATATGATCCTTTTCATTCGCTATTTCCTCTTGTGCAGATCCTGTAATTCATTGAGCCCATTGATTTTACCAAGCCGGTTGTAAACCTTTAAAAATAGAAAAAAACACATGACTGAACTAAATTTATTTTTTGAACTGCCAACAAAGTTAAACCTGATTAACTACTAAAATATTACTATCTAGCATACATATATATATATACAGTGAAAGCTGCTTATTGTGATCGCTTCTGAACAGTCTCTTTATGATAACAATAACCAGCTGTTCTGTTGACTCCATTACTTTAACATACACTGATTTATTTATAAAACATACTTGTATTTCATGTTTAGTCAGTGAAGAATACAGACCGGAAACGCCGAACACTAGTCCTACGGCTGGACTCATTGACAATGAGGTTAGTCGTCATTTGCAAATGTTTACCATTCTTAAAATATATCAACATCAAAATTTCATCTATGAATTGAATTTTGTTCTTGAATGTGTCAGACAAATGTATATTACCTCGAACTGCTGACACATTTTCTTCATGTTTTAAAACTATGTCACGGTAACTGCCTTGCAGAAATCTTTGGTTATTGCTCATTGCATTCTATAAAAGCTAATACATTGGCTGAACTTTCGGTTGTAAATATCATCATGTATGCGATTCTGATATTCAGGAGGGACCTGCATTCAGCGAGTTGAATGACAAGCCGTCTTCAGCCTCAAGTTCACACTCCAGTGTCTCAATGCCAGGAAAACTTAATCCAGAGCTTCTGAACAAGGTGGCAGCGGTGATTAATAGACCGGTGAGTATATTATGCCATATGGATTTATGTATGTATTAGATTTCTTAATTGTATTTTACAATAGTTTATTGATGAAGAGTCACTACCACATTTTTTGTCATAATCGATGTTGATCGATTAGTCACAAATTTTGTCCAACATGTCGAATATATATTTCTCTGATCACATTTGCATTTTAGGTGTATTCCCCCCGACTTAACAATCAATACAGGTCGGAAAACGATATGGCGGTTCAATAATTAAGGGAAGCAATTCCCATGAATTAGAATTACTCGTAATAGATGTGCCGCTAGGTAATTCCCGTTAATGAAAATGTCACAATTTGCACATGCTCGATGACTGATTGCGGTCTCAATGAGCTAAGACTGGTTATCTGGCCAGTGACGTACTTATGGAGCTCTGCCATGTCATTGTAGCTTTATATATGTTTGAAATTGATGAAACGTAATTGACATTCATTTCATTCATGCTTATTCCAAATGTGATCATGATTCATGATGCATGATATGGTTTTTGTATTGTGGTCAATTCTGTGAATCTATGTTCATAAATCAACATTGCTGATTGAGCAGGGGACAGAGGTAATTTATTCTGCTGGAGGTATTGGGAAAGGATGGCATCATTTTTTCTAATTAAATCTCTTTATTTATTGGGTAATGTTGGATAATAACCTTGGCATTTTCTCTCTTATTATCATCATCGGTTTTTATTATATTAACTTGAAATTTGTGTGGTGACACAGGTTGAATTTAGGGAAAGCCTATTGATTAATTGTATTACACTAAATAAATTTTATTTCAATGTGATTTAGCAATCAAAGTCCACATCTCTCATGCACCAAAAAAGCTTCACCGAAGGAGTGACTGACTCGGGTCATGGCGGCAATCTACCATATATGTATAATCCTAGGAGGACCGGTGGTCAAAAGGTTTTGCCGCAGATGGATGTCGTGTCTAGCAAAGGGGACCATGTGAAGCAAGCAGAAATCAAGTACATTTACTTTTATCCCCAATTTATTTTGAATGAACAAATTATCTTCATAATATATGATTACACAACAGTCTCTTAATCTCATATCCTGCATTTCACAATATTTATTTATTTTCTCTCCTCTCTATTTCAATCAGTGCCCAAAATGCATCTTCCCCGCATGGCTCTTCCAAATTTTGGCATTCGACCAGCGCCCTTACGAACGTCATAAACAGAAGGCCAACCCCGTACAAGCCGAAGAAGACGCCGCAGAAACTCGATGCCGACATAGGCGAGGCTTCCAATCAGCAAAAGAATCGTTTCTCTACAGCAGGCAACCTGGATTCTGGAAAGATAGACATCGAACAAAACGTATGTACATTTAATCTCAAGTTTTTCTCATTATGTGATTCTATACTATCTATAGTTAACCTGACGAAAGGATAGCCCATAAATAAAACAAAAACTGTATGTAATACATGATCAGGAATAGCCTCATGGCACCTTCCAAGGAGAACCAAGACCCCATGGACAATCGGGACGTTTTAAAATACCAAGGGTTTTTCTCTTTTTGTAAATAAAGTTTGCACTCCAGACACTTTATTTTCCAATTATCATTACCCAGCGCTTATTTCACAGCAAACTCAAAACAGATGTTTCTTAAGTTCAGGGTATATTGAACACAATGCATTGCATTTGCCTTGCAGGGGATGAGAAGAGGAACGAGTCATGAAATCCTTCATTCAGTGAGCTACGGCAAGGAATTATCAGGTGGATTTACTCCCAAGGAAGAGAAACTCATGAAGCAGAAAGCAAAAGATGAAAAGAAACGAAAGGATGAAGAGAGGCGAAGGGTAAGTGTGTTGGATCATTTATTCAGCTGTAGCAATTATCTCAAAATAGGCCAATTTTAAACTTCAAGATAGAGCAAAGGCTTGGGTTATTTTATATCTTAGCCCAGAAAATATTGTCAATTGCAAGTACTTGAGAATATCAGAGTAAGTTTATCTGTTGTGGCTGATGCAAAATTGAGATTATTTCCTCTGTTTGGTGGTCGAAGGCTTATTCAGTTGAAGGGGCATTAAACTTACCAGAACTTTTCAGTAAATTATGACAAGGCATTAGGTTTCTGGTATGATATGGCTTCCCGGATGATAGGCAATAAAAGTATATTAATCTAATCTAATGTAAGTATTCTGTAATACTATTCGATATATATAATGAAGAAATTGAGACTGATAGGTGAATGGATCGTGGAGTGTTCAATTTTCGAAAAACTATTACGTGATTGGCATGTACTTTACTTCCTGACTGTTGTGCTGACACCAGTATTGTTCCCTGATTATTGCATGACAATCCTTTCCTCGATTGCGACATCTTCCGACCATTTTCTCTTTGCGGAACGCATCAAAATCCTTCGACCTTTTAGCGGCGAATATGACTGTTCCATGAAATTACTAACTAGAAACTATCTGAAAGGAGAAATTAAATTGTCATTTCAATATTTCACGTAATGCATACCAACTTTATTTGGCCTACTAAATAAATGCTATCTTGCTATCCCAGTACAAACTTATCCACTTGGTTCTGTGTCCGTTAGTTGACCTCGTCTCAAGATCGCCTTCTATTCAACTCTATACGATATGTCTGGTGATATGTCTCCATTTCACCAATTATCAATTATACCATGTGTTCATAACAAAATTAGTGACTAATTTATGCATTATTAAGGCTCAGGGAATTTTATCAGCTTCATGGCAGTTAATTAATAGACGTGTCTGTCGACGCTTTTGCATTTGAGATAAGTCAATCCCGTAGTCATTATGTTGAATGGAAAATTTGGTATCCAATCATGCCGACATATTGGTACATTCGTTATGGAATTACACAAAAGATGTTATTTCTGTGTTTGCTGACATCATTTAGTCATTCTTCTAGGAAGCATTAGTCTGCTTTAGTTGACAGAATGTTCTTTTTTGATTCTTTTTCTTTGAATTGTCCCAGCTGTTTTTCTTTTGGTTGATTTCCTGTGAAGCCTACAGTACTTATTTATCTCGATAGGTGTTAATTACTTTGTAAGCATACTTTTATGGTCTGTAGCATTGATGTGGTATACTTGGTCAGGAATCTGGAAGTGTGGGAACGGTTTGTATGAGTAATGAGTTGGGGTAATGGATGGACATTGCCGCTCGTAGTATCTCGTTTATGAAGTATGGTTGAGATTTGGGTAATTGCAGAGTATTTTATCTTCAGTATGATGATAGTATGAGATTGTGTAGAAATGCATATGTAAGGACCACTACATATCTATTAGCAGAGAATCTACGTCATGTTATCTTTGACTATAGATATAAAAAAATGATTCAAATTTTGTGGATACGTGATTTAGTTCCTGAAAANAGGCTTATTCAGTTGAAGGGGCATTAAACTTACCAGAACTTTTCAGTAAATTATGACAAGGCATTAGGTTTCTGGTATGATATGGCTTCCCGGATGATAGGCAATAAAAGTATATTAATCTAATCTAATGTAAGTATTCTGTAATACTATTCGATATATATAATGAAGAAATTGAGACTGATAGGTGAATGGATCGTGGAGTGTTCAATTTTCGAAAAACTATTACGTGATTGGCATGTACTTTACTTCCTGACTGTTGTGCTGACACCAGTATTGTTCCCTGATTATTGCATGACAATCCTTTCCTCGATTGCGACATCTTCCGACCATTTTCTCTTTGCAGAACGCATCAAAATCCTTCGACCTTTTAGCGGCGAATATGACTGTTCCATGAAATTACTAACTAGAAACTATCTGAAAGGAGAAATTAAATTGTCATTTCAATATTTCACGTAATGCATACCAACTTTCTTTGAATTGTCCCAGCTGTTTTTCTTTTGGTTGATTTCCTGTGAAGCCTACAGTA
Source organism: Halocynthia aurantium (assembly GCA_013436065.1). Classification (NCBI taxonomy): domain Eukaryota; kingdom Metazoa; phylum Chordata; class Ascidiacea; order Stolidobranchia; family Pyuridae; genus Halocynthia; species Halocynthia aurantium. The sequence continues at coordinate 36,182 of QXVX01003947.1, forward strand.
CTTATTTATCTCGATAGGTGTTAATTACTTTGTAAGCATACTTTTATGGTCTGTAGCATTGATGTGGTATACTTGGTCAGGAATCTGGAAGTGTGGGAACGGTTTGTATGAGTAATGAGTTGGGGTAATGGATGGACATTGCCGCTCGTAGTATCTCGTTTATGAAGTATGGTTGAGATTTGGGTAATTGCAGAGTATTTTATCTTCAGTATGATGATAGTATGAGATTGTGTAGAAATGCATATGTAAGGACCACTACATATCTATTAGCAGAGAATCTACGTCATGTTATCTTTGACTATAGATATAAAAAAATGATTCAAATTTTGTGGATACGTGATTTAGTTCCTGAAAAATTGAGTCAAGAGTACCAGTAATAAGAAGTTTATGATGCATTTGGCTATGTAAAAAGTCACGATGATGATGGACAGACTCATCACAGCGTCATACAACATCATTGAATACGTGGCGTAATTAAAAGAAAATTTCAATTGCCAGTTGGTCAACTTTTACTGTAAAGAGATGTGTCTGACCCACTTCTTATTTAGTATTAGGTTCCTTGTCAACATGATTAGTTCTTTGTGTAGTTTTGGAAATTATTTTGATGTGATTGATTATTGAATATTTTTGCTTGTCAACCACGTCTCGTATTATTTTGGCTTCGTTAACTTGGGGGAATTCATCTTTCTGTTCAATTCGTGACGTACAATCCTACTTCCGGTAGCGCGAACGCAATTCTATATTGTTGGCACGCGTCCAAGATTTCCATTTTCTAGACTTTTATGGCTTTCCTGATCAAAAAAGTGTATGAGGTCACTATCAGCATCATTGATGGCGCGATTTCCTCGAGTGCCTTTTTCAAAGGTTTCTTGTGAAAAATGAGTAAAGAATGTGGTATTGTCTGTATATAAAAACCTGCAGTGTTATAAAAGTCTATCTTGAGTTAGGACAGTGCAATCGAGATTTAGATAGAACGATATCATTATTTTTTTCATCACCAGAAATTATTAAAGTACAATCCATACAGTACTATTTCCATATACCCAACGGTAAAATTTCATTGTTAATAAATTGACCTATAGTATCTAAATTTATTAGGAACAAGTTGTCTAACCAATGTCAATAGCAGAACTCGAAAGTTCTTGAACAAACCGTAAATTGATCGTAAAAGTAAACTTTTGCATCCCTCTTGGTTTTGCTACCGGCATAAAGTTATTTGTTTTATATATATATAATTTCCAATGTCACGTTATCAAACCATCGAAAAAGAACTGTTGAGAAAGTCCCACTGTCTTTCAATCCTATGTTTTGTTGCTATTATACAACAGGTAGGTGTCAGCCGAAAAACTAGCGCTATAAAAAGAAATATGAATAATTTATTGTGTCCTTTTCTTGTGCTTTCTGTGGAATGTGTAAGGGCTATTACAGAAGTTGATTCAGTGCTGTAGTGGTAATAGGTTTGTTATTACCAATATTTATTCAAAGTCTCTCGCGACTTCATTGGAAATACTGGAGTTTGTCTTGTTAATTCGATGATGGTGTTCGTTTGATTCAGTTCCCCTTACATTCATCCAGCTTAATCATAGAGAGATAGGATAGATAGTGCAGAGAATCAAAGTATGCTTTCGTTTTAATCACTGCTTCCTTATTAGTTCAGACCAGTTAAAAACATTGTGTATGTCATCAGATGAGTATGTATGTGAGTAAGTTTGGTAACTTGCTGTTGGTAAAGGAACTCGCTGATGTAGAGATTTCAGTTCCTGGAGATGATTAATACGTTTGCAAGATCAGGAAGCGATTGAGGAAGTGAAATACGAAACCATTAGAATGGTTTACATGCACAGAAGCTTTGGGTCATTGTATTGGGCTTACTCCATCTGTGGTTATTCTCATAAGCTTGTTTGCTAATCGGTTGCTTGGTTATTTAAGAAGTTTTCTGCATGCTAATTTTCCATAGACAGTGCAAGTGTGCTACAAAAACTACTACATTGTACAGAAATTGTCTGCGCAGTAGTACTCAGTGTATGTTGGCAGCTGTTAATTCATCAGCTTTATCTATTTGCTGTAGGATTTTGATCTCATAAATAAAGGAGAAACTGTGTGTGTGTTTGTCTGTTTGTGTGCCCATAGCTTCAAGAGTTCTTGACAAGGCGGTCTGAAAACTTGCACGGGATCGGTTTCAGGCACGAATAGGTTATAGGCTACTTTGGGTCCCCATTGCGGCCCCAGTTTACTGCATATTGCTATTAAGTTTTAAGTCGAATATATCCAAATCATAATCGATATAAAAATAGTTTCTTTTGAATTGCAAATTATTCATTATGTTCGTAACATTTTTATAGAGTATGTTCTACATTGTCCTGTGTGTACGAGACCAGTGTAAAATGATAGTTACTGCCATAGGTTGAACGCCTCCTACGTTATAACAATGATATCGAACGACTGAAATGGTTCTTACGTTTGATACTACATAAGTTCAGGAAGTGTTCCGCGGTATATTTTCCTGCTCCAACGCTTGTTTCGTTTTCTTAACGGGCTGTGAAATAATCTGGCAAGTGAGCAAGTTTGTGAACGGACGAATGCAGTGTGAATGTATTTTGCGAGTTTAATAGCATAGTTTATACGTACAGCGTGTAGTGTAGTTAAGCCTCAACTCATGCTTGGTGACGATATTAATACTATATATGTTCATACTATACTTGTTCTCTTACTTAAAGAAGGATATATTTTGAAACCTATGACAGCTAATAAATTGGTTTAAGATACCATTCCAAAATGTTCCTTGACTCATAATTTAGTTATTTTTGTTTCGTCAAAGTTTATTTATTTTGACTGAATTTTGTTTTACTCTGATGCTTTTTTGAATAAAGATATTATGTTTAATATAGTTATAGTGTAACTCTAGCTGCATTGCACAATGCACACACACACGCACACATTCTGATCAGCGTAGATTTCATTAGTTCCTGAAAGGCGTAGAGACATTTCTTTATATGTAGGTGGCATTCTGTTGTAGAGTTAACTAAAGAGAAGACAGTTGATTCTGTAAGTTAAGTTAAGTTGACAGTTTAATTTTTCCCTGCTGTAAAAATTATCATTTTGTCATTGCATTCATTCTATTTAAGCTAAAAAGTCCAACATTTTAGTATTATGATGTGATGATTAACCAAATAATTTCGTGAAACTGTTCTGAAATATTGAAAGTTCCTACAAAAAGCAATGCTTGCTTCCCACCATCTTTTTCAGAATATTCATATTAAGGGTACACAAGTAAAATTGAATCCTGTATAATTGAATAACATTTCATTGTAGATTTCAGGAAATGCAGGCCAGTAAAATACACTTTAGCCAGACTAGTATGCATTGTACCTTACCTGAATGTTTTGTTTGCGAAAACCCATTCCCAATAAAATATCTAATATCTATAGTTTTTTCATTACTATTTCTTCAGAAGTTACCTTATATATAGATAAACATTTTGGTCTGAATCGGTCAGTGTGAGAGCGTCATGCAGATGCTGATAAATTTTGTGATCTTGCAGGAGAAAGATCAGCAAAAGAAACAGAAGGAAAAGCTCACGAAAAATGGACTCCATGGTGGGAAAGGCCCGCCGGGGGGGCTGAATAGCCTAACAGTCGGCAATCAGCACAATGCTTCTGCGTATTTCAATCACAGCCTCGATGATATTATTCAGGGGCTCAATCACATGATTCCACTGTTTGTGGAGAAATGCGTTTATTTCATCGAAACTCACGGTAAGCAAAGTTTCCTGTTTAAGTTGAGATGCTTTGGAGGCTATGTATATGCTAATGTAATGTATTCTTTAAGGTATTGCAACAGAAGGACTGTATAGGATACCTGCCAATGCTAAAGAGAGGGAAAATATATTGAGGAAGTTTGATGAAGGTAAGCATTAGTAGGTCCTATATCAAGAACTCAGAATTGAGTCTTGCTTGAACAGGGTAGGTTTGGAAGCGCCTGCTAATATAGTATTTGCTATTATAGAAATTGATACAATGTTTCGTATATTCCTAACCAGATAATGAAATAGATCTTGCCGCAATGGAAGTTTCTGTACAGACGGTGGCCGGATGCCTCACATGGTTTTTCAGTCACAAAAATCTGCCAGAACCTTTGGTTCTTGATTTTTTGCATGAAGAGCTCGAGGAGGCAATTGGTATGCTCCACATATTGTTAAATTCCAAGCCATAACAAATTAATTCCAATTATGCTAATCCTCTATTTTCATACAGGCATGCCAAGTCCCTCCTTGCAAAATCTGTCGATACGAGGCGTTATTCAAAAACTCCCACCTTCCCATTACGCGACTTTCAAATATTTATGTACGCATTTAAACACGTAAGTGCAGTTGCTATGATAATGGCTTCTTTCTTATTTTTCTATGTTCACAGAATTACATTTAAAGCTTTTGTGTTTATCCTTGGCTAAACTGATTATACGATGAATTGTTATATCTTATTATAGAAGTCAATTCATGTCTTCAAATATTTGTGAATATCCTAGCTTAAAATAGAATCTGTTATTTCAGGGTCACCAAGCACGAGACCGAAAATAAAATGAACAGTGATAACATCGCCCTTTGCTGGTGGCCGACGTTATTCAGGCCAGAGTTAGACGACATGAAGTCTGTGTCTTTCAGTCGCCCTCGACTCAAGGACGTTCTCCTCACATGCATTGTACAATGCGGTTTCATTTTCTATAACCAGCCAGAAGTATGAAGGCGTCGGTTTTCATAATACTGTCATAATAAACCCACAAGCGTGCAAAGCGCATTAGGTTTTCTTCGACCGAACTTGCAAATAGTTCTGCGTAGAGTCTGTGTGAGTGTGTAGCAAGCTTTTGGTATGGAGCGCTTGCTTTAACCTCTGCCAAAAATGAAGATTGGTAAAATCTGAATTTATTTTTAAACGAAAATCAATTTTTTAGGTAAGTATAAAAAGTCTGCTTAATCTTTTTGAGCGGCAAATGACTTCGTCAGTGGTAGTGATAAAATTTGAACTTTTTACCTCGAAGGCGAAATGGCAATTGTGGTAATTTTATTTCTCGTAACAAAAATCACTGTCGACTCCATGTCCGAGTCTCTTTTATTCAGATTTAGTTAGTGGTCGCTTCTTTTTCTTATTCTGGCATTCCTTTTTGATTATATTCTGTAGAATTTCATTTATACTAAGATGACAATCAAAATGACATGGTGTGTACATCTTGCAAGACATTCAGTTGGGATTGCAAATGAGAGTTCTTAGTTCTACTGTAATTATTTCCTGTTTATTATGACGTAGCACAGTAACTTAAAATGTTACTTGTACAAGTTTTATTGGTGGCAACGACATCAAGCTTTGTCATTATTTCGATCCACAAAAACAGCTAAGTTTGATCTATCTTGTGCTAGTTGTTGAATTAACAATCATGGTGTGTATAATTCTAACTACATTTAAAAGTTTGATTGGTTTTTTGATTTTCTTAGCAGTCTGGGACCAAACTGCACGGACCTAATATTGCATGATTTTGCAAGTTAATATCTCAATCTAGAGATTTGTTATAATGTGGTATCAGTTGCAAAACTTGCCCACATCCTATATGCTAGGATAGTATCGTAGTAGTTCATCCTGCTCATTTCGAATACATTCCCTAAATCCTACTCTTCTAAATATATCCATCGATTTTCCCGACGGAATTTTGAGTATTGTCAAAGCGCCTATTTAAGGCTCAACACTTCTTTATTTAGAATATGCTTGCATACTTCAAACAACCGATTCCCCCCCTAATAAGTCAATCCGTCATATGGGATCTTCTGTAAACACTGCGCATTTATTTCTGTTTGCTAGCTCCCGATTTCAACTTACACCGAAGTTGTGCAATTCCGAATGCAATATACCATTAGGCGTAGTCTTTACGTGAAATTTTCTCAAATGCTTTATTGTAATCGGACTAAATTTTAGTGTTCAATTAACTGTACGATGAATTGATTTATTAATGCTTATTGCCCTCTGTGTCATTTATTTTGCGATGAAAAGATAATTGTGGATAATGATACAATTTTTGCGTTGTTATGAATTCAATTGTGGAATGTATTGGTATAGGGAGTAGATTTGTACAGGGGACCGATTATGGAAAACCGATTCGCTACATTAGTATGTAGTAACTGACTCTACGGAATGGGGAAGACTAACTTGAAGAGTATATTAATTTAAAAGGCGGATAGGTTCCATTTAGTGGTAATAGAATTCAAAGTTGTGGGGAAATTACTCAACGTTCAGAGGTCACAGTTAATCATGACTTTTATCGCTCTCTCGTGACGATCGCTAGCGGTTTCGAAGGCTTTCTCCGATTGCTGCAGCGAGAACCTGTGAGTGATTAGCTTTTTAACGTCGATAGCGCCGGATGCAACGAGAGACATAGCCTGGCGATAACTGCAAAATAATTGTTAGTGTTAAATTCTATTTGCAGCGGACGTGTGGAGTAACTGTACTTGTTTGCATATCGAAAAACGCCTTTAATATCAACTTCTTTCGTTGACGCAACTACCATCGGAACATTTGGATTCATGGATCCTCTTCCGACCATCGTGACAACGCCACCGGGCATAGTAACCTGGATTTATTAAAACGGTATCATGTTTTCGGAAATATAATTTTAAAACCGCATGTAGAGTCAAATTAGCATTGAACCAAGTATAGTGTCATGTGATAATTTCCTCGGAGCCACGATTAGTTCCTAAAACTTTTCGAGTACAAACCCTTACGTGGATAGCGATATCAAGACTTTTATCAACTCCGCTGCATTCCAGCGAAGCATGTGCTCCCAGATCTGTGTTTAACATTTCCATGAGAGCAGAAGCCGTCTCTGACGAAGTTTGCTTTGTTTCTGGGTCTACGAGATGCGTAAGATCGGTCGAATTAAGTTGTTTAGCAACGGAAAGTCGATGCTCGTCAATATCTGAGGGGAAATACTTTTTATTCTGATAAATTCTAAGAGTTTCTTATAAAAATCACGGCTACGTCCATAATTTCACCAAGAGTAAGTATCACAGAAGCGCCCATCGTTTTTGCCACCAATCCACATAAAATACCGATAGGGCCGGCACCAAATATGACAACACTCTGTCCCAATTTAATTGACGCTCGTTGACATGTGTACACCGCCACGCTAAGCGGTTCCAACATCGCGGCCTCCTCCGACGTCATGCTATCTGGAATTCTGTCGTTTGCAAATTATTGAAATATAGACCTAGCCTTTATTTTAAATACCAAGGCAAATATACTCAGGGGGTTTGTTATACTTGTAACAAAAGTCGGCGTCGTGGACGTTGTACTTGCTAAGGTTTCCGTCTGTAGGGGGCGTGCCACAGAACTTGACGTCTTTGCAGAGGTTGTACCTACCGCTTTTGCACAGGACGCACGATTTGCAAGGTACGCCGGGTTCTATGGCAACTCTATCACCCGGATTCAAATGCTTCACATTCTTTCCAACCTCTTTTACGATCCCGGATGCTTCGTGCCCGATTATCATCGGTTTTCCGTCAAGTTTAAATCGTCCGCTTGACCCGTAAGCCCAGTATTTTAGATCGGAGCCGCATATTCCGACGGATGATATCGCAAGAAGGACATCTTCCCATGTCATGAAAAAAATCAACAAATGGGAAACGCAAGAGAATGCCATTTGAAGTGTCAAGTCAATGAAAAAAACGAAACTAACCGTTCGGTTTCAACTCTGGCAGAGAAAAAAGTTCCTGAAAAGGAAGAATGTTTTCATTCCGGATATTAATCTCTATTCAGTCTTTTTGGTACTTAGTTAGTTATTTTAAACAGTGTTTCATACCAGAACAATTTTCCGATCCCCGCGAACAAATGCAGCGATGTTTTCCGCGTCGTAAGTTGTCTTACACATACTGTTTGCAGCCATGGTACTGTAATAATGGTGATCGTCCTATACTGGAAACACCACGTGCAAACTGTTTCACAGATGATAAATATTATACTTATCACTCTTCATTGTGTTTACACCCAGTCAATGGAGCGTAACTAATCTTACAACTACTATAAAACATTTTTGCTACGACTGTTGCGTTTAGACTAGAGTTACAATAGTATGCATACACAGTACACTCGAGTTCTAGAACTGGTGAATTTCGTGTCATATTCTATACATACATCATGTCATACATAGATAATATGTCGGTTAGCGCTATTCTGCCTTCTCTTTCTCTCTCGCTGTTTTACACTGCCTATGTAGCGTAGCGATGGGGACATTTTTTTTTAATGCAATAAATTGGCTTTACCTTACAGCACGAATGCGAGAGTCATGTACTTGCTCCGGGCCATGTTGTTGGTCTTTCGTAATATTATATGAATTGATTGAATAAAAATTTCGGGAATAGACTTTTCTCATCAAAACTTGACAATAATGTATAACTGTTCAATTTCTGTTTTGGTTTTTAGTGGTAATAAAATTGTAGGTAGGTTCAGAGGTGAAAACCTACCACACCAACAACAAATGTTCGCACTTTTTAGAAATCGGCTTGATGTTGGTTGATCAATTATGTCGATTTGGTCATTAATTGTATGACTGTCAGTTACACTGGTATGATATTGTGAGGTTGAAATACACGATAATATTAAACGCTTAGAAGTTGGTTACCGTTAGTCTTTGTTTATTGCTCTTTTAGAGTTATTTTCCGACCACCATTGACAAGAAGAAAAAAAAATGCTTCCGGTGGGATGGAATCAGATTCGTCAGGTCAGAGCTCCGGATCAAATACAGCAATTTACTTCATTGGCTGTAAATCCTCAGATGATGGGAAATATGGCACAGCAACCGTTTGGGATATATCAACAACAGTTTATGCATCCACGACAAATGTTTCAGCAGCAGATGATGGGTTCATTCATGCCAGCCCCACCTCCGGTTAGTAATCTATTTTTAACAATATAACAAAACAACAAATAAGCATCGTTTGAATTCCGGAACATTCAATGTTAGTATCGTACAAAGTACGAGGCACCACTGTACTATGATACTTATTGGCCTAAATATGCTCGAATATAAGGGAACGTGGGTTTGAAGCCCACCAAAGGCTATGACGTAGTAGGTTCCTCAAATCTCAACTATGATCTCATGTGATGAAGATAATTTTTCATACACTTACTGAAGGCTCCATTATTTAAAGAATTTTTCTTACAAAGATGATGTTACCCCCACCACAGGAAGCGCCGGTGCAACCGGCTCCCAAGCCGCCTGAACCTTTGAATTCCCCGCCTCCACCATTACCCAAGGAGATACCTAAACCCACACCACCTGCAATAGAAGAAAAGGTACTATAACAGTTATTACTGGTAATCCTAAAGATTTTAATAGTTTTCAAAAACACTTTAATACACTACCCAGTGGTGGAAAGCAGAATTAGAGAAACTTCCGTCTGATTACCACCGAGAGCAACTGCTGCGCATGTCAACAGAGAAATGGTTCACCAACTTGACAATGCATCAACAGATCGAGTGTTGGCAACACAAGATGCAATTGATACCTAAATATATGGCAGGTATGGCAGTTGATACATCGTCATTTCAATAATCAGTTATACTATTCAGTATTAATTTGATTTTTTTATCTGCTAGATACCAAACCCGATGTAAAACAGAACATAAAGTTTGAATTTCCAGACAAAAAGAACTCTCCTCATATTAGCAATTCCTCCTCAGTATCATCCAGGCCAAAGTTATTACCCAGTGTATGTTCCTTAATTCTGTTAAATACTATTTACAATCTTTAAGTGTTGATAAATGTAGTACTAATAATATAAATGAATCCTTTACAGATAATGATATATAGGTAACAGGGAAAGTACTATGTGAGGGAATTCTTGTAATTTTGGATTATTTATTAACACCATTTTATTGCAGTCAGATAAATACAGAGAGCTTCGTGAAGCGAAGGAAAAACTTGAAGAAATCAAGCAAAATGGCCAGGTAAAAATACCTCAACTTTACATCAAAATCCTGTCTTTTAAATCCTTCCTTTTATATCAAACTAATTTATCTTGTTTGTTTTAGACTTTCGATAGACAGTACGGAGAGTGGAAGAAGCAGTTTGAAGATTGGAAAGATAAGCACAAAGGGCATCCAAACAAGCAGCAATTCACACAGTACGATATGCAGGTAAGATAGCATTGGTATTGGGTCTATAATTTTTTACATGTTTTATCATCAATTTTTTTGTTTGTTATTCCTCAGTGGAAAACGTGGCAAGACCAGATGACTAAACAGAAAATGAAAAATGACGGAAGCCTCAAAAACATAATGTGCAAAATCCATGAACTCGAAAACAAATTATCCTTGAAGTCTGAACCGGGTACAGAGCTATCAGCAGCTTCTAATTTCAGTTTGACAGGTGCTCACAACCAACCAGGACCGCCACCTATGCTTCAGCCACCCATCCGACCTCCGATGTCATTAGTACACGGAAACGAATTCAAAGATTCGATATATTCCCCTGGGTCTCAGAGTCTGCCAATGCGATCTCCAAACTCTGTGCAAGGACAGAAGCCTAGGTTTTCAGCGTCGAATACTACAAACAATTTATCTTTCCAAAATCCAACTCAACCTTCTGGAAATCGTCAAAGATTCAACTCATTCAGACAAAGACATCCTGCTCCTAATCAAGGAAATACAGGAGCTAGGTTTTCCTCTGGAAATAATTTCAGTGACAAAACGATAAACAGCAGATATTCGGAATCGGATAACAGTTTCTCTAGTCATGATAATTTTCCCAATGAAAGTTATTTCGAAGATGATAACTTTGAGAACAAATTGGATTTTACAGAGGAATATTCAAATCATAATTATACTGTAAGTTGGAAGAAATAGAATGAATATTATCATGAAACCCTGCGTTTAAACTTTCGGTATCTAACTTCAGTACTAAACCTTAGGGTGAGTTTCCGTAGCCTAGTTCAGTCATAAATGGTAAACCGCCCTATAGACATAATTATTCCAAAAAGCTGACATTGAACTCCTCATGGGTTAGACCAATAAATATACAGATGTAAAGAGGAGTGTAAATCACCACCGCATTCATCCATATACTTTGTGTAGTGTTTTGGGCTAATAGTAATATTACCCTTCTTTACTAATCAACAGCAGAATTTCCAACAGAGACCACGCTTCCCTGTGCGGGGCAGAGGCCGAGGAAATTTTCGACACGGACATCCAAAAGCATTTGATGCCAGGCCGAATTTCAGACCGAATGGACCACGGTTCGGGAAAGCCGACAATCCCAATTTTATTCCTATCCAAAGGCAACGGTTTTCGGGTTAGATACCAGTTGGATAAAATTTTCTTCAGTAACGAAAATGGTTGATATATTTTATTCATTGTAACCATTTTCATATTCCGATGAAAGGTCCAAGGCATGGTCGGCCTATGCTCACACAACGAAACCACTCTCTCACTGAAGAAACTTTCGAACCTTCCGATTCCAATACAAAATCAAATGAATTCAAGAAAGACGAAGCAGTGGAAGAAAAAAAAGAAGATACTGTTAAAAGAGAAAAACCTATGTGGAATGTGGATCGGTCTATGCTTCCAATGTCATTTGGGAAACCCATCTCCAGTGACTCTGCTGAAGATATGAAACCAATAAAGAGAGATTTTTATCCAGGGCAGAGAATGAACCAGGAAAAGAAGGAAGTTATTGATGTAATTGATGTAGATAAGGCTGGTCTAATATTTAGTAGTAAAACATAACAAATATAACAGCATGAATTTGAATTAATTTTAACCTTGCAGCAAAACTTTGGTTCCTCTGAAGATCAATACAACGATTATTCCCATCATTTTCCTGGTGAATACAACCAGTTTGATGATTCTCCAGAAGAAGAACATCTTGAATATGGTATTGGCATACATAAGCACTAATGTAGTATTGGTGAATTGTAAATAAAGAGGAAAATGTAACAGCCATGATTGGGCCGTAGCAAGCTTTGATCTGGCCCCAGCCAGAACCTGAAATTGGCACCCCCACATTTAATTTAATTCATTAACTGCTGTTGCACAAACTATTATGGAGCAACTGCACCCTTTGTCACCCTTACTAAGTCCCTGACCCTAATAATTATTATTTCTTCTGTAATTATTTGTTATAATATATAATCTGTATTAACTTATCAAAGCCAAACAACCATCTCTATTTTGAAAAAATATTCAGATCCTTTTACACATGGCCGGGGAAGAGGTTCGTATTTCAATGCGAGGGGAAGAGGGCGTGGACGAGGTTATAAAAGAGGTGGAAGCATGCCTTCTTACGACATGGGAGGAGGTTATAGGTATGAAGAGGAAGATATCTGGAGGGAACCTATAGAAGAATATGATGCAGGTCTGAAGTCGACTAGTTTTTTGAATATTCAATTGATTTTTTTATTTTCAATTTTCCTGTGGTTTCTTCCAGTATCACAAAGCAGGACCTTCCCCACGGCGAGCCCTGATTCGCATCTGCGAAAAGGAAACCAAACACCTAGAAGTTCGGCATCAGATATATCTTCCATAAACACTGACACCCTGATGCAGAAAGCAAAGGAACTTAGCAATTTAGATATAAAAAATTTACTCTCAGCTGTGAACACTGTCAAGGGAAGCTCTGCATTACATAATAGGTATGATGATTGATCATTTGATCGAGTATTTTCAAAAGAATTCAAAATTTATTGATAGTAGAAGCAATCATCATTATTTCCTTGCTTGTCCAGTTTTTCTGGCCCTTCAAAAAACATTGATCAATACTCTGGTGACAGTTTGGGCCAGAACTATGACTCTCCAATTGGCAGGCGGGCAAGTTTCGATCGAACAGCACCAACGGACAGCCATCATCTGGAAATAGGTAACTAGTAAAAGGTCTTCTGCAATGAGAAAATACGTAATAATAAACAATACTGATATTTTACTCCAATGGACCATTTCAAGCATAGTATCTTACTCTCTTTGTGTATTTTGTATGTTTTTTTTATTGAAGTAATTTACTGAAGCTGAAGCGAATAATTCAATAAAATGTTCACAGATATTACGGCAGCATTATTTCCAGCAGGTCGTAATCGTTTTGAATCTCCTGGTAACCCGCTTTCTGGTCCCCTAGCATCCGCTGGAGAGCTGGATCTTGTATCCCTTGGTTTGAAGGATGAAGATATCATGGTATGAGACTAAGCAACAAACATAGCACATTAGAAATTCTATAATCTCCAATCATGATTTTTTTTCAGCTGTTGAACTCCGAACATCAAAATTCTCCTAACTTTGAGAATAGAGAAAGAATGGAATCTATACCTTATGTAAGAATTACATGAATTACCCTTCCCTTATTGTTAGGTAGAAATATTGCCCAATCATTTGTGACACTAAAATTTTAGAGACCAGTTGAACATCCTAAAGTCGTTGAAACTGTTGATTATGGACATGGTAAGTATTTTAAATATAAGATATACTGCTAATGTGTAATTGAACAGATAAGTGGAGGGATTATAAGTACTGTCATCTATTTTATTTCCTGGAGGTTTAAGCAGAAGAGAACCATGGATGCCACCAACAAGGGGCAGGATGTCTCCGAGAGGCAGGATGTCTCCCAGGGGCAGGATGTCTCCCCGGGGCTACCAAGATAGAGTCAATTTCCCTGAAAGAAATTATCCAGAACAAAATGAACTGAACTTTGAGAGAATGGATGAAAACCGGATCAGGTATCATCAAAATAGACAATTTCATAATGAAGAGTTTCCCGACAGAGGCGTAAGTTTAACGCGAGAACAAGAATCCATGGAGCGTCACAGGATGTCCCTTGAACGGGACAGGAAGCTGGTCGAAACGAGACGAAACATGCTGGATCAAGGTCGCCATTCGCGAGAGAGGGAAGACGAGAGATTAAGGAGAGAAAGAAGTTTAGAAAGACTTCAGAGAATGGAGAGAGATCTTATCGAACGAGAGAAAATGCTGAACGAACGCAAAGATATTATCAAGGCGGATGTTTGTGTGAAAAGACCAAGGACTCCTGTAAATAACTCTTAACAACTTGACTGGATATTGCTCTATGTATGTACTTAGTGTTGCACTTGTCTTGAATTTCAGATCAAACGAGATGAATGGAAGCCGGAAGGTGGATACGGTAAAGAGCAAAGAGAGTCGTCCCCCAGAGGAAGATCTGATGATCGGTCCCGTAGAGATGAGTAAGTTCATTATATCAAGTTATATTTGAATATATTATGATAAGCTAATAAAATCATATGAGAAGCATACGTAACTTTACTAATGATTAAGTCACTGATTTTTCTTCAGATGGAGGGAGCGTGAGCGACGAGGCACAGATAATGACAAGAATCGTGTCAGGAGCCCCGAAAGAGATCGTGGAAGAGATAGGGTCAGAGACAGACAAAGGGATACAGCACAGGGGCGGGATTCTGGTCGCAGCAAGTACAGGGACGATTACAAGGGCAGAGACGAAAGAAAGCGTTGGGATAATGACAGGAGGAACGAGGATTCAAACAGGCGGAGGGATAAATTTTTGTCCAAGAGAGTTTTGGGAAAAGATAGATTTGGAAGAGATGTACAATCCAGCCCGCTTCGGGAGCCAATGAAGATAGGGTATAGGATGTCTAACCAGTAGCTCGACTTTATTTCTTTATTAAAAATATTTTTTTTGAAAGGTCCCCGATCGGATTCCACCCGCCTTCCTCAAAGTTGCAGAAGCTTGATCCTGTCATCATAAGAATTGAAGACATTCTTCATGAACCGGCGAGACAGCGACGTCCTAAAAGGGTAAATAGATACTGTTGATCTTATCTGACTCTACTTCCAATTTTTCATTCTGTATTTCAATTTTATTCCTAGATTGTTGTCATCCTGAGAGGGTTGCCTGGAAGTGGAAAATCTCATATTGCCAAGTTAATTCGAGTAAGTTGAAAAATGTTCAAATCAGAACAGTTTGGCGAACATGTGAGGCTAATGGAGTTAGCGGCCTATAGTTTTTTATATTAGTGCATTGGTTCTCAGAATGCCAGATCATATTTCTCTCCCTTGCGATTCCAAGTTTCCTCAATTCCCGTCTGATATTGAATTATTAGCATGAAATATTTTACCGATAGAAATCTTTTTCCAGTTTGGAGGTCCCTTGAAGCCAAGTATCTCATGTTTGAGAATCCCCGCCCTACTGCAATCAGTAGTAGTAATACATTTCTTTTTTCTTAGGACTACGAATCGACCCACGGAATGACCCCGAGGGTACTGGGACTCGATGATTATTTCATGGTCGAAAATGAAAAATTTATCGTAGATAAAGACAATGGCCGGAAAGTTAAAAAGAGGGTGATTGAATTTTTTTTTCTACTATAAACACAGTATTGTAATTCAAGTTATCAACATTAAACTGGAATATCTTGTCTAGATACTTGAATACGAGTATGAGGAAGAAATGGAACCTACTTATAGAGGAAGTCTGATTAGAGCCTTTCGAAAAACACTAGAGGACGGTTATTTTAACTTCGTTATCGTGGACAGCATCAATGATAAAGTAGAATACTTTTCTGAATTTTGGACAATAGCGAAGAAAGGAAGTTTTGAAGTGAGTGAGTCATGGTTTGAAAAACTTTCCTTTCGAGGTTTGTTCAATTTATTTGTTCTTGGTAGGTTTATGTTGCCGAACTAATCGCTGACGTCCATGTGTGCGCGAAGCGAAATATACACAAAAGAAAGCTTGCAGAAATTCAGAAGTCATGGGATGGATGGGAGCCTACCCCTCCCCATATGATTCGACTTGACGTGAGACAGATGTTGCAGGATTCAGAGATACAGGAGGTAATTGATTTTGTGATTTAATTGAGAACAATGAATGGGTGTGGAAAATTAAACGAAGATATCATCACAAAAAAATCATCCAATGATGAAACTAGCAGTTATATATCTGGGCAGTAGAAAATCTAAGTCGAATAACTAAATTTTTGTTATATTTCTCACATTTTGCAATTTTGCGTACCGTAGGTTGAAATGGGAGATGTGTCAGATGAAGAAAGCAAGAAATTGGAAGAAGAAGAAGAAACAAAAGAAAATACAGCAATGGACAACTTACTGGTAAGAATTTCATACCATTTGGTTTGTTTTTGCATTCTTTGTGGAACTAATAATATGAAATACTATGTTTATGTCAAAGGCAGTAGTCAACTATTAGTTACACCTACCGTAGTACTCAAATTTTGTATAAAGAAAAAATAGATGCTTTCTTAGCATGATTGCAGCTCTAACTTAAAAAGTTTTGTTAAATTAAACATGTATCATGCATACATGCGAAAAATTAACAAACTGAAAACAAAAATTGAGAAAAATATATGTTCTCGAACAAAAAACTTTCTCAATTAGAATTAAATTAGCAAGTCATCTAGCGATGAGAATCAAATCAAAATAGTTTGATCTCAGATCTTTAAAATCTCAAAACAAGTCAGCCAAGCATTTTTCATCACACTTGAAAAAGTCAGTGTACAAAATAGGAAGTAACATGAGTGAAGCAAATGCTAAACCAAATATTTCTGTTTACATAAATATAATTTAATAGTTATAAATATTTCACAACAGAATAAGAATATGTTAAATACCACATTGTCTGTATAACGGACTGATATACAGCCCTGAGCGGCTTGTTATGTACTGTGACATGCTGTGAAGGTATGTTATGGATAGGTAAAGACATAGCATGTGCTTCAATTCATTCCGATGATTTGGAACTGAAGCATATGCAGTGTTACCTCAAAATGCTACCTGGTCGGTTAGCTTTTAGGTGATGCAGTTTTATGAGTAGCAACAACATGATATTAATTATTCATATCGTTTGTTAGCTGGAATAAATACCTTAAGTCACTCGGCATATACTGAAGATTCATTAAATATGTTAAGAGTGTTTCTTTATATTTTATTTTGTTGTAGTCCGTGAGGTCATAAATAACTTCATTATTTTGTAAGGTAATCTGTAAATGTAGTAGATGCAATTTATTTTTGCCTTCAAGTAATAATTTCCATCTACTTCATTTACGGAGTATACATGAAAGATGAAGTTATTGTTCAGTGTTGAAGTTAAGTGCACACCAGTGCTATGGATATATAGTAACAGTTATGCTATCTCTGGCAAGCGCAAGGGGGCGAAAATTAAAAAGTCAATGTATTTTAACAAAAATGTTCTGTGAATTATTCGCGAGATTGTATGCTGCTTTGAGATCAATTGCAACAATCTCGCAATGGCGTTACTGTAGTAGCAAAGCATTGATAATTATTGTTGTTGCAGTACGCTATCAATCTCAATGTTATTAGACTAAGCATATGCAAAATAGCTTATATATTAAAAATGAAGTATACTTAAATAATGCCCAATACTATTGACAAAGGTTATTTGTTTTAAGAGTTATGTTTATACTGTAAATAACATGAATATCTTATTTTGATTTGTCTTAGCAGAATGCACTAATATCTTTTATACCACATGTTGTTTATCTACGTTTACCTAACTGCTTCATACCGTACCATGCCATCTACAGGAGATTCCAAAGAGCAAATGGGAGCTAATGGAGGCAAGCGAGAGACTCGGTATGTTGCTCTGATTCACGACTGGATTACTAGCTCTTCTTTTGTAGAAAGAATAGAGATTTGTAAAACAATGAAATGCCTACTGGCTACATACTATTATCTCAAGCAATTTAACTGTTCAGTTGATTGACAATTGCTTGAAACCTTGTAGATAAGTTGGACGGAATCAAAAAGAAGCCGACTAGAACAAGCATGCAAGACATGGCTAATTTTCTGAGTGTAACTGAAGATTACGAAGAGAGGAGCTCTGCTCCAGGGAAAAAGAGGGTATGTTTCTGGATATACTTTCATAGGCTACATTTGAAAAAGCGCTTGCTTGACATTGAAATTTTCGTTTTCAATATTGGGGTAATTGTCGTTGATTGTTCCAGGTGCGTTGGGCTGATATTGAGGAAAAACATACCCAACGCCGAATGAGGGATGTTGGATTTGTTGTAGGAAACACTGATTGGAACAGAATGATGGATGATTCGCATGCTGACAAAGCTTTGAATAAGACAAAATTTATTTAAATGTTTATTCAAACCTCCCTGTGCTGTATTTGATATATGCTCTGTAAATTGTTGTGTATGTAAGGTATGAAATTTGTAAATAAAAGGAAATGTTAGGTGTTCCCAAACTCGTTCACATCAACCTGGACCTGTTAAATTTCCACCTTCGGAACAACTGCTGCTTGCTGTGGTACACTGATAGTTTGCAAGAAAGGCTCGAAAGCATGATGGATGAAGAGACCATTTGAAAAGTTGTGCGGACTGCTTATCCCAGATACTGCCATCTTGGATATAATTAATATCTTGATTGACCGAAGACGGTTCATAATAAGAAGATAACTGGAAGAATTTATCAAGACAAGGAAAGCAAGGCATCTGTGTAAGCACTGGCATTTTCAAAGCATGTACGCAGTATGAAACGGTGTTAACTTTCCGAACTTAACAGGATTTTTGGAGCGACTAGACAGGTCGTACAGCTTCATGAGGCAAGGTTGAGCGACATTTTATGAGATTTTTAGGTCATTCAAGCTATGTACGAAAACGTGAAATGAAGACAGAGATGTGTTTCTTGCTGTGGGAATCCATTTTGTGTCAGAAACGTTTCTGACGAATATGTCCGCATTCAAATCAAATGCAGCTTGTTAGGAATTATTAAAACCAGGTAAAGGTTTTGAAAGACGTAAGTTCAACCTTTGACCAGGCATGCGAAATACGACTCGTTTCATCTGAGTATAGCGATATAAATGGATCGGTTCGAGGCAAATTTCTCGAAGATGGTTTAGCTGTGTTTAGATTTGCGGATGGTTTAGTTGAGTAGTAAAGTTATGGTAAAGTATATTAAGTTCAGTAAGAATCCATGTATACTACCGGAACAGTAAATTATACGGGAAGTTTGATACTTGAACTGCATGAGCGCTGTTTTGGTTCCCTGAACATATCTTATCTTAGTTCATGATAGTGCGTGCTTTTTGTGTTTTGTTGCGATTCTTTTATAAGTTTGCTAGTCTAACTGTTGTGTGCCGCTGTAACGAGGGTAAAATATTGACACAATGAAATGATAAAAACAACTTGAAATCGCATGATACACATCACAGCAATTTTGCGGGCATGTAGGGCCCACATAGGCCCCCACAATATAATAAAAGCTAAACTGTATCATTCTCTGAAACAATTTATTTTTAAAAGTATTGATATCTATAATATTGTCAGTCAACTGTCCCAACTGCAGCATGAAAACGTTCATTTGGACCATATGTTACACCTTCACTCCATAACTGAGCTGATATTCCAAGCCAATGCACATTGTTCCACATTTTCCAGAATAATAAATTCCGTCAATTAACTAAAATTATGATACATTTTCAGGCACTAGCTAATTGCTAAAAACTCTGGCAAGAATGGAAGACGCCGATCTTCGAGAACCTATCTCTCGCGTCGAAGACAAATGGAAAATCCTCCCGGCTTTTCTCAAAGTCAAAGGACTTGTCAAGCAGCATATCGACTCGTTCAATTACTTCATAAATGTTGACATTAAAAAGATAATGAAAGTACGTTGATAAAAGTTTGGTGTCAATTCTGAACCCTACCTTTGCTGCTATTTAACTTTGTTTTTCCAGGCAAATGAAAAAGTTCTTAGCGATGCCGATCCCAATTGGTACGTCAAGTATCTTGACATTCATGTTGGGGTCCCGGACGTTGAAGAAAGTTTTAATGTTACTCGACCAATCTCCCCCCACGAATGCAGACTCAGAGATTTGACATACTCTGCAACAATCACAGTTGATATAGAATATACTAGGGGACAACAGAGAATAATTCGTAAAGGTCTGGCTATCGGTCGGATGCCGATCATGTTGCGGAGCTCGAACTGCGTTCTCGCTGGTAAAAATCATGTTGAACTAGCCAAACTGAATGAATGTCCGTACGATCCCGGTGGTTATTTTGTCTGCAAAGGACAGGAGAAGGTTATTCTTCAAATAAAATTCTATAAATGTTCTTCTTTTTAATGTGTTAATTCAATATTAACAAGAAATATATCTATCGTAGGTCATTCTTATTCAAGAACAGTTGTCCAAGAATCGTATGATAGTCGAAAAAGACCGAAAAAAATTGGCTGGTTGTTCTGTGCACAGTTCAACCCATGAGAAAAAGACGAGAGCGACCATCTTGCAGAAAAAAGGAAAGTTTTTCCTCCAGCAAAATGCTCTGGTTGAAGACACCCCCGTTTGCATCATCTTTAAGGCGATGGGAGTCGAAAGCGATCAAACCATAATGCAACTTATAGGTATGATCTCCCATGTTCTGATCTGATTGATAATATTAACCATGCATACAGTGTCTTAGTATTGAACTGAAGATTCGGTAAAAATTGGTATTCGACGGTAGTTATAATAATAATCTTAACGGAACTCATTAGAAATATATCTATTGGCTAACCAGTCACTATATTATATCCAGGCACCGATGAAGAAATCATGTCGCTCTTTGCCCCATCCATTGTCGAATGTCAGAAGATGGAAGTATTCACTCAGCTCCAAGCAATTCGGTATCTTGGTTCAAAGATGAGACGATCCCGTGGAATCTGGGGTGCCCCAAGAAAAAGCAGGCTTGACGAAGCACGGGATTGGCTAGCAACTACGCTTCTAGCTCATGTGCCTGTTGAGGACTGGAATTATCACTGCAAAGTACTATTTTTCATGGAATAGTACCATGATTCTTAACACTTATTTAACAGTATATTTTTATGCAGGCGGTTTATCTTGGCCTGATGATACGGAGAACTTTATTGACGCAGTTGGGAAAGTTAGAAGTATGTATTTATTTATTCAGTATGTATTTTCATAGAATTCTTGTATGTAGCATTGATCGGAAGATACTGCTTTCATGTAACAATAGCTTGCATCTAGTTGGGCAAATTTTCAGCATAAAAACCATATTTATATCAGCGCCTCGTTGTATGATACATGTTTGGAATAGGTCGATGATCGCGATTACTACGGAAATAAAAGAATGGAGTTAGCCGGAGGACTCGTCTCTCTACTTTTTGAAGATTTGTTTAAACGTTTCAATTCTGAGCTGAAGAAGATAGCCGATATGACGATACCAAAACCGCGGGCGGCGCAGTTTGATGTTGTTCGTCATATGAGACCTGTAAATTGTTTTTGAAAGAAAAATATACTGATTCCTATAATCGGTAATTTTTATATTAATTACATTTTTGTCAGGATCTCATCACCAATGGCCTCATAATAGCTATCTCATCAGGAAATTGGGTGGTTAAACGTTTTAAAATGGAAAGAAAGGGGGTGACACAAGTAAGACACATTGCAATTATATTACAGATAGTTAAGAGCTAATTTCAGATAGGTGAACAACTATAAAAAGATTATATATTCAGGTGCTAACAAGGCTTTCATATATCTCTGCATTGGGAATGATGACAAGAATTTCATCCCAGTTTGAGAAGACCCGCAAGGTCAGTGGTCCCCGTTCTCTTCAGCCTTCGCAGTGGGGAATGCTTTGCCCTTCAGACACCCCAGAAGGAGAGGCCTGTGGACTGGTAAAAAATCTAGCTCTGATGACCCATATCACTGTGGACGTCGAGGAAGAGCCTACAGCACGACTGGCTCTTAATCTTGGAGTGGAAGATATAAATTTGCTCTCTGGTATCTATGTTCTGTATGTTGTTCATAGCAAATTTACAAATCTGTTTATTAATGAAATTTTTGTTCTGATCCTTAGGTGAAGAAATTTATTCCCCGCTGGTATACATGGTATTCCTAAACGGTAATGTACTTGGAGTGATTCGTAAGCATAAAAAGCTTGTCAGAACGTTGAGACTTATGCGCAGGTGAGAGATTCCCTTCACTGATATGCTTGGTGTTCTATTATGGGTTTGAAAAATGTTTATAGCAAGCCTGTTGATTGCAGTTGAGATATCCACTACAAAAAAATAGACAGTGTTAACAACCTAAAAGTTAATGCAGAGTCAATTCTAAAGACCTGTTTTCTTATTTTTTACAAACAGAAACGGATATCTCGATGACTTTATATCAGTCTGTACTAATCATGCTCACAGAGCTGTCTATATATCGTCAGATGGTGGAAGACTTTGCAGGTAAATGAGATACAGTTAAAGTCTGCCTGCTGGCTTTTAATTACCTAATATATTATAATATAATTAATTTCATCAGTGTGAATAACATCAATATCTGTATCCCAAGTTATTGGAACGAATGATTTTTGTATATGAGAACCAATCTGAGAAATGATCACTGATAATGTACCTCTTTGAGGTTGTCCTTTTTGATTCCATCTTGTTTGGTGATATTTCAGACCCTACATTATCGTTTCCAAAGAAAAATCACTCGTCACACAGGATCACATGAACGAAATGGAACGCGGCTTAAGATCCTTCGACGATTTTCTTTGTGATGGTTTGGTCGAATTT
Organism: Halocynthia aurantium; assembly: GCA_013436065.1. Taxonomy (NCBI): domain Eukaryota; kingdom Metazoa; phylum Chordata; class Ascidiacea; order Stolidobranchia; family Pyuridae; genus Halocynthia; species Halocynthia aurantium. The sequence continues at coordinate 58,741 of QXVX01003947.1, forward strand.
CTCGATGTCAATGAAGAAAACGATTGCAATATTGCAGTCTATGAAAATTTTATCGGGCCTAAAACTACGCATTTAGAGGTTTCGTATGTTTTCTTTTACAATGAAAACCTTCCCAATTTATTTCGCAAATTACTAAATTTTGCATCAATGATATTTTTATCATTTTTAAAGATTTTTGTATTACTAACTTGCAGATTGAACCCTTCACGCTGTTGGGTGTATGTGCCGGCTTGATTCCTTACCCACATCACAACCAATCGCCCCGTAATACTTACCAGTGTGCTATGGGTAAGCAAGCGATGGGTACCATCGCTCTTAATCAAAGGAATCGGATTGACACTCTGATGTATCTTCTTTGCTATCCGCAGGTGTGTTGTAGTTTAGTCATAAAAAAATGGTTAATAGCATTTTGTACGGACATTAAACCTCCCTCTTGCAGGCTCCACTGGTTAAAACACGTACATTAGAACTGATCAATTTTGAGAAACTTCCGGCTGGTCAAAATGCTGTAATAGCTGTGATGAGCTATAGTGGCTATGATATTGAAGATGCATTGGTTTTGAATAAGGTATATAACGACTATATATATATGTAGATTGACCAACCGAAATTTGTGTATATCTCCATTCTGTACGGCTACTGCCAGGCATCGTTGGATCGTGGATACGGAAGATGCTTAGTGTACAGAAATCAGAAATGCATTTTGAAAAGGTATGCAAATCAGACATACGATCGAGTTATGGGACCAGCCTTGGATCCAGATACAAGAAAACCCATCTGGAAACATCAAATTCTTGACGCAGACGGCATATGCATGCCGGGAGAAAAAGTAGACAGCAAGCAGGTTAGACTTGACTGAATGTATTTCGAATTTCTCATTTTTTAAAACTATTCAAATAAATTGAGAATTATATGGTATTAAAAAGGTTCTTGTCAATAAATCATGTCCCCGGCAAACAAATACAATGCAACAAGGAGAACAACTGTCTTTCCAAGAAGTTCCATCTTCCTACAGAGGACCCATTCCATCCTATATCGAAAAGGTTGTCTGCCATCTCCGGAATTTCAGACTGCGATTTTTTATTGTTATGTAAAAGAAATGAATAGGCAGTAAAATATTTGGGTTGATAATCAAGGTGATGGTGTCCTCCAATACTGAGGAAGCCTTCCTGATCAAAATATTACTGAGGCAAACTAGAAGGCCAGAACTGGGTGATAAATTCAGTTCGAGACATGGTCAAAAGGGTGTTACTGGTATGATAGCGCAACAAGAAGATATGCCTTTCAATGATTACGGAATTTGCCCAGACGTGGTAATGAATCCTCATGGTTATCCATCTCGTATGACTGTCGGAAAGCTGATAGAACTTCTCGGCAGCAAAGCGGGTAATATCATCTGATATACTTCTCTAGTTTACTTGGGTTTGTAGTTGATCTGGTTTTGTAGGTGCTATCGAAGGCAAATTTCACTATGGTACTGCGTTTGGTGGTGACAAAGTAGAAGATTTGTCACAGGTACTCTACGAGCATGGGTTTAACTATGCTGGAAAGGATTGTCTAACGTCTGGTATTACTGGAGAGCATTTGGAAGCATATATTTATCATGGTCCTGTGTATTACCAAAAGCTGAAGCATATGGTTCTTGACAAAATGCATGCAAGGTATTATGACGAAACTTGGATGGATAATATGTCATATTATTTAATATATTGACCTTTCTATAATAATTCAACAATCTTGAATTCAGAGCTCGTGGCCCTAGAGCTGTTTTAACTAGACAGCCTACCGAGGGTCGCTCCCGGGACGGTGGTTTGCGACTTGGCGAAATGGAAAGAGATTGTTTGATTGGATATGGTGCCAGTATGCTCTTGCTAGAACGACTTATGATTTCAAGCGACCAATTTGAAGTTGATGTTTGTGGAGTCCGCGGCCTGCTAGGCTTCTTGGGATATTGTCAGTACTGCCGATCTTCACGTGCAATCGTTAAACTCCGTATGCCCTATGCTTGTAAGCTACTGTTTCAGGAACTCACGTCAATGAACATCATTCCTCGTTTGAAGTTAAAGCCTTATAACGAAGATTGATGTCAATATAGTGGTGTTTGGATAAATAAATGGTAGAGGTTGTGTGTCAGTATAAAGAATTTAATTTAGATTAGTGTACTGTATACAGTTCTGTATTTAGATGAAGAGGCCTCACGCTATTCCACTTGTGAGGCCCCTCCTAATCCCTCACTTTCACGACCAGAAGGAAAGTGTGTTAAACAAAATTAAGTGGGTGATAACCTTGTGCCACCAACCCCCTAGTTACTTAACCTTAATGTAAAAAGAGGATAACGGCTCCCGTTAGTTTGCTGTGCATATGAGACTTATATGCATGGATTTGGTATGAAATTCTGCATTCATTGGCGTGTCGTATATAGTGGGATGGTGATTGGTGATGATTGTTCATCGCAGGGTCACGCGTTTCGGCCGACCCGAAATAAGTATTCGAGCTTCGAAATAGAATTTTTCGGGGTTAACCTAAATCAATCGACGCAATTTTTTCAGGCCATGTTTGTTTATGTATTACGTCTCATATGTGCTAATTTTTAGCGTGATTGGATCGTTGTAAGGATTTAATAGCATTGATTGTACTTTGCCATCTAGCGGTTGAAAGTTTTTACTTAAATTTACGGTTATAAATGATCCAACAGTGACATCTAGCGATTGGAAATTTTTAATTCGCCCAATGCTTATAATTGAACTTCTAATGATCCAATCACGCTAAAATTCGCACATATGAGATGTAATACATAAAGAAAACATTCTCGGAAAATATTGGGTCGATTGATTCAGGTTAAACCCCGAAAAAATCTATTTCGAAATTAGAATACCTATTTCGGGTCGGCCGTAACGAGTGACCCCGAGTTGAACAACCCCCTAATAACTCGCGGGCCAATTGCCGTCATACTATATACGACACGCCGATGAGTGAAGAATTTCATAGCGAATCCGTACATATGAGTCATCATATGCACAGCAATAAGCACATTCATAAGCGTTAGGTGAAGTATGAATTTCCAGCCGCTAGATGTCACTGTTGGATCATATATAGCTGTTAAGTTAAGTGAAAACTTACAACCGCTAGATGGCAAAGTACAATCAACACTTCTAATGATCCAATCACGCTATTTCATAGCAGAATTTCATAGAAAATCCACACATATAAGTCCCATATGCACAGCAAACTAACGGAAGCCGTTACCCTCTTTTTAAGTTTAGATGAAGTAACTAGGTGGTTGGTTCATTTATAAGCGTTTATAGATCAGTAACCCGGGACTGATCCATTTTAACTCCAATAAACAGGCGGCTAGAAACTCCGGCGGCTCACGTACCCCCAGGTCATTGCGACTGGGACGAAGCTTGTATTGCTGTACAGTCGAATTTGCGTCTAGATACGTTAATCCAATCTGCCCAAGTGGGTTTCAGGGTTGGAATCGTATAAGAAATGTTTCACGGTATTATTTAAATATTCAGTTTTCACATTAACCGGTAGATTGGCTTTCTTGTCCCGCCAATCATAGTTTTGGCGCTGAACTATTTTTATAAAGGATCTCTCGAAGGCAGTTAAAGTTGAAGCTGTTGAATCCAAGCGCGAGATAGAGTTACAGTAGACTGGATAGCAATAATTTTCTAGTTTAAGGTAGTAAACAAGTGTTGCTAAATACCATATATCAGTTTTGAATAATCATAGACCACTATGAAAGCTTTTGCAATAATTTCTTTTGTATTTATGTAGCGTTATATTTTTATTGTGTTAATGCCCATGAACGCTGTGTTGTCATGCCAAAACGAGTCACTAGAGCCAGACTCAAAGAAGCTGCAGTTGTTTTGGAGTACAATCAAGAGAATGAGATAGAGCAACATGGTGATGCTCCTACGAATAAAAGTCGACAGCAGTCTCTGCTGAATTTTTTTTCGGCAAAAGACCAGGAGACCGCGGATCCTGCCACCGATGCCGAAGTGAAGCGGGAAACTGTAGACGATATGGACAGTCTGTCAATTTGTCAGTGGATCCCAAACCTAAAAAAATGTGAATATACTTGTGATAAAGTTTTTGAATCGCCGAATCTGTTGTTGGAGCATTTGATAGAAGATCACAGAAGACTGGGTACTCCAAACAAGTTCCACTATTGCCGGTGGAAAAATTGTTCCGCATGGAGATCTAAACAGTGTTTCAGGTCGCTCTCGAGTTTTAAGGTATTGTTGATGTCTTGTTGTTTCTTAATATTCTAGCCAGTGGATCTGCCAATGCCAAAACAAGGTTGTTCAATTATATTTAGGATCATTTGAAACCTCACACGGAGTGTACGAAAATGCCAGCACTATATTTTAGTGGCGAAGCAAATGCTGTTGATTCTTCTAATGATGGTAGTCAAGAAATTGATGACTCGATTAATGATGTTCAATATATCCCCTCGGATACATCTGATGGTAAGTTGTTAAACACTAAATTAGCTCAACATAATACTTTCTTTATTAGAAAAGGTACTATTCTACTAATATGGCCTTTGAGAACCTAGTTTAGAACTGCAGTCCGTGTATGCACCATTGAAAAAATACAGTAAAAACACTAGAAAGGATCCTTTGGGTCTGTGTTTGCCAAAAAACGCCAAGGAACTCATCCAGTTAGAAATGAAATTTAGTTTTTTGCTTGAAGGATTTAAGACACTACAGGAAATGTTTTGTAGATAGTTTTGCTGTTTTCCTCTATCTCACTTATTAATCTGATTCACTACTTAAGATTCAGATTACACTGATACCGAGCTAAAATCTTCTACACGAAGAAAGAGAAAAGCTTCATTACCTGCTAAGCCACCAGCTAAAAAGATATGTAGCAAAATCGCAACCCCGGCTATTCCTCAAAAGTCGCCAAGTGAGCTCCAACCCCCGTCGTCTAGTCATCCGCAAATAATCACGAGCAAACTCATGGAATATAAATTCATCTGCCAATGGGAGGTACCTCTTCGCATTACGGGCTCAAATAATCATCTACAGGTTACTTGCACACGTAAATACTCAAATCACAACGAATCCCTCCAGCATATGGAAGGGCATCACTTGAGTACGATGCTTAAAAAGAAAATGCAATGGAAGTGTTACTGGAAAAACTGTGAACTTGGTTCGAAGGTTTTTGAAACGATCGATGAGCTGACGAAACACATCAGGATTCATGCCGAATCTGTATCACATGGTATATATACACTAATAATATAAATATCTCAAAAGCATCATTATAATAACATCGCACAGCCTACCGCCAAGGATGTGAAGTTGGGACAATTAAATTTAAGGCTAATGGTAAAGTTGATATTTTCATGCTATGAATTAAGCTGGTATAATATGTATATTTACCATATATGCCGTTGAATAAGTCGACCCCTGAATTTCTGAGGTGTATTTACGGTTTTAGCCTATATTCACCAGATAACTAAACTTCCATCTAACTGTCAAGAATATGTATGTGTTAACTAGGAGCTCAGCATGTATGCAGTAGGCAAAACTTGAATCTTTCATACAAATTATAATACAAGACTAGCATGATTAATTGCTTTATGCATGGTTTATCAGTCGACCTTTACATTTTCGTAAACTAAACAAGTAATTTACCCTGATGAATTTTCAGATAGTTTCACCATCGCAAACCAAATTAAGCAGGTTGCCATTGCAAATGAATCACCGAAGACTGAAACTAGTGAGTCATCATTGCCTCGTTGCATTTGGCAGAATGAAAAATCCTGGATGAGTGCTACATTACAAGCCTTCGTGTCACTGCCGTTTCAAAACCAAGCTGGACAACCCTGTGCCATATTCAAGCTGTGCACCCTGTGTCGACTTAAGTCCCTGAAATATCGTATTGATAACACAGCGAAATGTGGTGAAGTTTTTATTCCTTATGAATTTACGAAATGTATGCATGGTGGGAGCTTGAACCTGAAGGATGGTAAAGATTTTATTATCAAGTTATTGGATGCCCTGGCTGCAGACGAAAAAAATTATCATAACAATTGCATGTTCAAGGACAAGTTTTGGTTCAGTTGCCTCTGGATGCCGACACATCGTTGCCCCAAGCATCAGATCGGGAAAGAGATTGATAAATATTTCTTGCACACTACTTGTACAAAATGCTGTGCATACTTTCCCTTCGACAGTCAAGAAAATTTGATTTTCAGAATTCAGGAAGGAATGAAATACTTTGAAAATTTAGTCATTCAGGGAAGACTGTTTGAGCTTCGAGCTGTCGTTGCCCGAGATATGAAACACCAACATGAATATTATGCTTGCTGCAAACTTGAGGGTGCCTGGACATGCTACCGTCATTCGAGCGCCAACACCGTCACTATTGCAAACATTTTAGGCAATCCAAAAGTTTGCGTTTTGATGTATTCGTTGAAAAGCGAAGCCAGAACGAATGTGCCCGCGAGTGAACACTTTTATAAGTACGAAGATATAATAAAACATTGCGCAGAGCCGCTAGTGGGAGCGGTCGCAGAAAATCGGATTGCACTGAAAAAAGAATATGAACCTGTTAGAAAAGAATCGAAGCCTACTGAAGATATAATAACACATTGCGCAGAGCCGCTTGTGGAGGCGGTCGCAGAAAATGAGATTGCAGTGAAAAAAGAATATGAACCTGTTAGAAAAGAATCGAAGCATGATGAAGATATAGAAACACATTGCCCAGAGCTGCTAGTGGAAGCAGTCGCAGAAAATAAGATTGTACTAAAAAGAGTATATGGACCTGTTACAAACGAATCAAAGCCCACTGAGGGAAAGTTCGAAATCTTGAGACGTTTCACAAACCGTTGTTTCACGAACATCGATAATTGTAACTCGTGCATTAATGCTGTATTACAGTCGCTTATCCAGACTCAATTATGCAATGTGGAAGGAAGGTTGTGTAATGGAGCTATTAATTGCTACTATTGCAGAATGGTTTCATTAGTCCGCCGTTTCATGGCGAACGACCATGCTGCGACTGCATATGATTTCACTCTCTTTAGATCGGGATTCGACATGACCGAACATAAGGAAGGGGACCCTGCTGTTTACATAAGCGATCTGCTCAATGAAATCATTTTCAGCGAAAGAATAAACCACAATTCAAGTATCGCAAAACGCAAGTTTATGGTACGTTTTCAGAAAAAATCATGTGCGTGCGGCTCAAACTTCAAGGTTTATCACTGGCCAGTTTCTCCGGAAAAGAGGAACGTCTCTCTTGACGATCTGATGGCCAAGCTCGAAACTCTATGTACAAAATGTAATAAGATGACGGATTTGGAGCCTGTGTATATGCCAGAAAACTTGGTCATCACGATTTCACACGATAAAGGGAACGCGGATGCGAGTGTCCATTACCCGGTCGAATGGACGTTCCAAGGAGTTCGCTATTTTTTGTCTTCGGTTATTCTTAGTGATGAAAAGTCCAGGCATTATTTCACCTGCTGCAAAATTTTCGATAAATGGAAGTGCTATGACGATACCAAAGTCACTGAGCGTTCCGTCTTCGATATCCAGGGCAAGGTTCGAGTGTTGGTATATGTTACGAGGGAGCTGACCGCCGATTTTCTGAAGTATAGTTGGGATACTCCTAAGAGATTTTATCGATTAACGGATATGGATTGTTTACAATGATAATTGTCGAAATTTCACGAAGATTGTCTTCTTGTGTGTAGGTATACCTATACTACTACTATATCTTTGAATGCAATATATTCTTTGCATGCACCCAAACAAATGGTGATTTTATGAGTTGGGAATAGTAGCAGCATCTAGTACACTAAAATTTTAGCCACATTGTGAATTTCTTTTTTTTTATTAGTCGATGTAGATAGTTTGTTGTTCATCGCTACTGCTTTCATGCTTTTAGGAATCCATCTTAATTTTTCTCTTGTTTTGTAAATACTGTTATTATTTCAGACAACAGAGGTAAAAGATGCAATAAAATTGCTTTCAGTAATCTTGATTCTGAGATTGATAGCGTTTCGGTATCCATATACAAGTCAGTTCTAGATCATGGTAATGAATCACAAGTAGTATCACATTTCATTTCCTATATATTTATCATAACATAATATGTGACATTGTGCTGTGAGGATTTGGAATTAGGTACTACAAACAAACCTTCAAAATTTGTATGGGTTGCTTCAAAATTTGTATGGGTTGGGTTTCGAAGACTATGTACAATCGAGTCCACTGTATACAATTGTTTTGCTAGCACTAGGTCACTCAACAACAAATACATTAAATTTCCTAAACAAGACAGGGCATTCATTCTTTAAAACATTAAATATATTTAACTGGTTATAATTAACATTTATATAAATTACAGGTGTGATTAATAGAAGACGAGCGGGAGGGATTTTATTCAAGGATAATTTTCACCGAACCAATGTCCAACCGCGAGTGTTTCTGTTTACGTCACGTGTACACCAGCTGCATGTTTACTCGTAGTCGTTCAATTCGAAGTTCAACCAATGGGAATCCATTTATTACCAGTAATTACCCGGTTTGGGAAATAATGAATGCGCCAATTAAGGTGTCGCGTGGATATCCTATCAACGTAATGATTGGATTATCTAGCTACCCCTTTTAGTTCTTTACGAACGATTTAACGAATTCGGTCACAGCCGTGAAAATTGTCGCTATCCGATCTAGAGAAAATTCCGCTACGGTATTTCGCTGGGAATTGTAGCAATGATTCCAATGGAAATCCTTCAACATATCTAAACGCTAAGGATATCAGTATACCTCAACTAGTAAAGACAATCCTTCCACTTGGTAAGCCAAGAGAATCATCAGATTGACATTACACATTACACATGCCCTGCTAATATATTATAGCAGGTGGATATCTATCAATACGAATCTGCTAACAAAACATGCGAATATCTTTATTTACTAATAACGTTCCCGGAGTAAAATTTCGTCCATTTGACCACTAAGAGCCTTTTGTTTGTATTATCATCGCAGGTGACAATTATCAACACTGAACGAGAACTTGTAAACAATAGAGTGGAAGCTTCCGTAACTATCGTGAAGGAGGGAAAACCGTGGGAAACGGAAATGCATGTATGAACTTCACAAAGTTTATCCCAAATACTGGTTGGAAATAAACTAAAATTGTACGGTAAATATTTTCATTAATGTTATTATTTTCAAAATACCTCAAATTTCAATCCAAACCTTCAATCCTGGGGTTCACAGTATAATATTGGAAGATCACTATGTTCCGTCTTTATCTTTATGGTATACAGAGCGATCATCCTGATACAGTGCGTGGTTAAAAATCATGTACGACAAGCATTTTAAATTATATCATTTCATAAATTGAATTAAATAATATGATTTTCAATACATATACTATATTTTATATTTATTTATCAGCCAAATACGTTATCAGTTACAGGGAAAAGTTGTTTGTTGTCAAATAAGTTGATTATTTACATTATATTCTTATCTGTTTGTTTTAGATAAACTAATGTCAATAATAGATAACAGTTGTCCCACGTGTGTATGACTAATTCTTAGCCATCCTCATGCATGTGCATCCAACCTCGGGTAAAATATATATCCATACACGAATTGAGAAAAGTGAAAATCAAAATATTCTGAAGTAATATTTTGAAGTGAAACTTGATTCTGCGTTATCCGGGGATAAATATTAAAGAATATATATCCTGTTTATAAACTCCACGGATCGTAAATTTCTACGCTGGACGACTGATTAATTATAAATCCATTTTATTTATTTTCACCGAATGAAATAGCTCACATACTCGTTCAATTCAATCATTTAGTAAGGGTGATAATTACCGAAATGTGAATCTTCTGGTGAACGATATAGGAACTTATTAATCATCTGTCTCATTTAGTGCAAGTTGAACGTAATGAGCATTTCCCGCTGATAGCGGAAGACATTGAATGCCTATTCACAATGCAGGCTCGGTGAAGTCCAAGGATAATTATCCTAGCGTGGGAAGCATGTGGCTGAGGAAACGTGGAATGCAAAGTAGCTATTAAAAAAAACTCACCTTTTTGAGACTAGGGACTTTAGCAGTAATAAATTTATAAATGTTTTTTAATATATTTCCCGATACTGTAATTGTTGTTTTAACTCTATTTCAAATCTATATTTTAAGGGCCAGTGAACGTTATAAGTGATGAAAATCCGTACGGGACTGGGACTGGAACGTTAAGACAAACTCACGGAGATAACATCAATCCACAAATTTCTGCACTCTTATCCTACAAACCAACACCAAATCTTATGTGAGTGATTATAATATTTTTTATGAAACTTTGGAAAGTAAAATAGGTATACTGTATATCAAACTTGCAAAATATAATAATTGCGGAGCAAAATCAATCGGTTCAGTCGACATATTTTTCGGTTTCGAGGACATATTTCTTGTGTTTGGAAAAGAAGAATATTGTTTACAGAAAGAATATTGCTATTGTAAACAGACAAGATGCAGATAGCGAAATTGTTGTAAATTTCGTTCAATGTAAATATCACGCGAAAGATTGTCAATATTTTTCGTCCAACGGCAGGCAACTGAGTATGCAAACATTTTGTTTATATGGATATGCAGTAGGAGAAGAATTTAACGCGTGTTGGTGGACACACTTTTGTTTGCATTGTGGTCGCAGGTGACAATTATCAACAGAATGGGGAACAATTATCTCTCAATGTCAACAATCGAGGTCAATGTCGCAGAGGGGGAGGCAGACACGGAGAGAGGGAAGAAGACCGGAAGGATTGGTGTGGGAAAACTCGAAATATAGAAAGAGAAAAAGGCAAAGTTACTGATAGTATTTTGTATATATACCGAGGTTGATGACCAGCAAATCATATCAATCTTTCCATCATCCAATACAACTTTAATTTAACTAAGCGAATAGAAATATTTGTTTCGGAAAAGCAAGATATATTGTTTGGAAATTTTTATTGAAGAAAGCAAAAATGGCCTATGCAACAGCTTACGCTTTCTCCCATCAAGCACCGACTGCTCCTTTCCCCGGATACACATCAACTGGTTATGAAAACGTATTACCGCAACCAATGCATGGTATCACCTCTTCGGCATCCCAAGCAGCTCTTTACAATCCTCATCTAAACGTTGCTCCTCTCAGAAATCGACAAAATATTCAGAATCCAACTTATATCAACCCACCACCTCAGCTTAAAACGGATGCTCAATTCTTTCCCGGAATTCACCAACCTTTCGACTACTCCTACAGAAACCAGTATTTGGCGTACGGTGGTGGACAAGCACAGGCTACCCAGAAAGGTCTGACTTGCAAATGGATCGTAAGCGGGAAAAACGGCGAAGAGAACGCGATAACATGCGACAGAGAGTTTTACAGCATGAACCAACTGGTTGACCACGTAACCGTTGATCATGTAGGAGGACACGACCAGGCCGACCACACTTGCTACTGGAAGGACTGCACAAGAGAAAAATCTTTCCAGGCTAAATATAAATTAGTCAACCACATACGAGTTCATACTGGAGAAAAGCCATTCATCTGTCTGTTCCCCAACTGCGGCAAAGTTTTTGCAAGAAGCGAGAATTTAAAAATTCACAAACGTACCCATACGGGAGAAAAGCCATTTGTTTGTCCTTTCGACGGCTGCGATAGAAGATTCGCGAACAGCTCCGACCGTAAAAAACATACCTACACTCACTCTACGTCCAAACCATATTCATGCAAAGTTTCAGGTTGTAAAAAGAGCTACACTCATCCCAGCTCTCTACGAAAACATTTGAAAATGCATGAAGCCGAGGGGATCAAGGTAGACAGCGACGGAGGAAGCAGCGATTCCAGAATGACGTCACCAACATCCAGTAACGGATCGTCGAGCAGCAACACCGGGGAATCCGGTGTATCACCTAAATCGCCAACAGACAACGTATTAACAGGATCCATTTCTCCCCGTTCCAGTGGTAGTAACAATGGATCTGAGAGCAATTCCTTTGCTCCACCAAACATCGATCTCGAAAGAGATCTTGGCGTTTGCGCGGGTGTCAAATTCGAACCGCAACCAGCTTTTCGAACGAACAACCCATTTCCATATTACGAAGTTCAAGGTTCGACGACAGTGAGTACTCTTCCGTCAAACTCGCCATTTTATCCTGCAGCACCAGCGACCCAGCAGCATTTGTCATCCATCGCAGAATCCGTGGCAACCCACACTCCTTACAACGCTGGATATTACCATCAACCATCTGCTCCGACCTACATGATGCATCCGCAGCACACTCCCATGGAGTCTGATGTTCAAGCTCCTTCAATCAAATATCTTCCAGCTACAGAAATGTATGAATCCTATCCTAGCGCTGGATATTCCAATCACTTTCATCAGTTTTAACTTGTTTTTGACTACAAATCTTTTCAATTTACCGCACTGTGCCTATTTAAATTATAAATGTTTGCATGTGAATAGTAAATTTGTAAATATCTGGAAAATAAATCCTAAGAAATGCTACTTGCTAGTTTTAGCTGAATTTGAAACAAACTCAGTATAAGCTACATTTCAGTTCAAGAGATGATATTCACATGATGGGAAAAATAGTTCCCTGAGGATACGCTCAACATAGAATAACTTCCCACGCTTGTTTACATTAGGTTATCTTATGTAAACAGAATAACAAGCGAGTGCAAATACCTAAGTTCCGACGGAAACAACTTTCTCCATCCTAAGATAAGCGAGTTGTTATGTTTATTTATTCTGTAAAGTAAAGGTTTATTTTGCTACAGCCATCTTCACAAACCATTGCTATTACTATGAAGTCCCATTTTTCTGTCATCCTCGTGTCACAGTTTACTATAGTACTGTAGCTAGTTGATATCGTGTTATAATTTGGCGTATGTGTATTGAATCCTTTCGTTATGACTTTATTTGCAACTTATTGTCGTATATTTTATCCTCAAAATCCACGAGTGTTATACGGTGGTCATAGTGCTTTATACCATATAGCACGGAATGTTTTATAACAACCCGCTAGTAACGAAGCTTTTTACCACGGAACCGATCATTAAAGATTCATATAATGACATTATGCATAATTGATGAATTAATAACGATAGGAAAATATCATCTAAGTGGGGTGTCGTGTGGAAGTTATCATTGAGCCTAAATACAAGCACTGAATATGGTAAGTCACTTTGTCATATGTAACATAGCTGTGAAAAGTAACAAGAGCTACATTTTTCTAGGTAACCTGTTGAATCGCAGCCTGGGAGATACTGGATATGTAATGAACAATAACCATAATGATCGACTTTCCACTTCCTGGTACGCCTGTTGCTATAGACATTGAAGAGGATAATAAGGTGAAGGATAATTTGATAGTTTGCTAAAAAGACAATTGAGTTCCAACGTAAATTAACTTGCAGTATACCTTCGTCTTATTGAATTGCTAAATTGTTTCTATGTTTTGAAAAATCGCTAGTCTTTCAGTAATTTATATTGAATGAAACTAATTATTACTGTACGGACTTGTATTAAGAAGTATTATCTGACAGAATTATTTCAAATTACTCTTCCTTCAATTTATTTTGTACGTGCGAGTGCGTAAGACTGAATCTTGCTTCGAAACCTAACTGCTACCTAGAGTTTTAACTCATTGCGTTTGTTATAGAACGTAAATATCACAGGGAAAAGCCGGCCGCCTACTTCGTCGTCAGCACACAGTTCGCGATCTTTCGATTCTTTGGTGTTTCCATCGAGACCTTCATCAAGTTCTTCGAATCCTCGTAGGTCATCAAACTCACACAAGTCATCTGCTGTTTCGCTTCAAAGTGTGGGTAGGAGCAGACCGGAAACTGCAAGTTCGCGTTCATCCGGATCTAGCACTGGGTCCATTGAAGCCCTGTCTCTTTCCGATTACGGAAAACCGTCTAAGAACGATTTTCAATGGAGAACCAAACTCAGGCCGAATTGTTTTATTCCACATCTGACCGATAAGTAATTGATACTATTTCTGCGATAAACCTATACATGAAGTAAAGTATTATTATCACGCTGTTGCTTAGCTTGATTAGCTTGATCAGCATTGGAGACGAGAAAAATTTTCCCCTTATTTACAGATTCATATGTCCAGCCTGCAAAGAAGTCCTTTATTATCCGGTGTGCTTGACAACCTGTGATCATGTGGTGTGTAGCGTATGCCTCTCTGATATCATGAAAGGTATGCGGTGTTGTCCAATTGATAGAAAGCCCATTGAACGCTCGCAGGTAAGAACGTAACCAAGGTGCTCTTCGCAGATTTACCTTATCTAGTAATCTGTTAAATATTCTTTATCCAGGTCATCGTCGATCGTGATTTCAATCGCGAATTAAACTTACTGAAGTTGAAATGCCCTCAGCATGATTTAGGTTGTTCTTGGTGTGGAACCTACGAAAATTTCAAGGTTATTTAACTGTGATTTTTGCGCTTATGTATTTTTCATATGGACGTGGACCTAAACATTCAAACGCATGTTATTTGAATTCATATAATTCGATTTTACCCCTACTCCAGATGCATTTCATGGAGTGTGAACGAATCGAGCTGATTTGTCCAAACGGGTGTGGCAAGACGTTTGAAAAGCGTCGCTTGGACGATCACGTGATGAAAGAATGCTCTCTTCGTATGGTGACGTGTGAATTTTGCTCACACGCGGTTCGTGTTGAGAAGGAGATAGATCATATGAAAGATTGTCCCCGATTTCCTATTACCTGTCCAAACGCATGTGGAAAGAAGGTAACGTATGCATGTATACCACTGTAGAAAATATCTCCTTTGAAAGGGATAATGACGTTGCCAGATGCGTTCTTCTTTATCGTTGGTAGTAAACTATGCGACATCTTTTATCACATTTTCCTGTATATTTTGTCTTGGAATGATATTCCTATATTTCTTATTCAGCAAATACCAAGAGAAGACCTACCGGACCATATCAGGAATGAATGTCCTCACGGAGAAATCAAATGCCCATTCAGAAGAATGGGATGCTTTTTCATGGTATTGATTTGAACTTGCTTAGCATCCTTCAGAATGCAGAATGCAAATGTAGATTTTGATATTATCATAAGATTCTCTGTGTTAGTGATAGTCTTCAAACAAAAATATTTCTTGATGAGAAGCAAATTACCTTTTTTTTAAAGTAAAATTAAAATTAACTTATCTCGTGGAATTATCTTATGTCCATATCAGGGAAGTCGCGAAATGATTGGTCGACATATTGCAGAGGATAATCCGAAACACATGGAAATGATTTGCCAAACAATGGACGAATCTTTGGATAAAATAAGCGAGCACGAACGTGCTGTCGAAAGACACGACAGTCTCATCCAGGATAACATTCGACGGGTTGAGGACATTTAAAAAAAATTCTTTTCTTTTTTTATATCAAGATATTTTGCATCTTTCTTATATTTATGTGTAATATATTATATCATTTCCTTTTTAACAGATATGTCACCTAATCAGAATGTATGGTTGTCAGATGTTATGGAAAATCGATAGCTGGCCTCAAAGAGTGATGGACGCGACCAGTGGGAAGAAAACTATCCTTCGAAGTCCACCGTTCTTTACTGGAAAATATGGTTATAAACTCGCGTTAACTCTTCTACCGAATGGCGATGGCACGGGTATATTGTGGTTACCAATATTTTTAACATTACATTAGATATACTAGTTTTTAGGGTTAAGTTAAACTTGTGACCATTTATAATTTCTCTAGCCAAAGGGAAGTATATCTCCCTGTATGTGTGCGTTTGTAAAGGCGAATATGACGCGTTAGCCACTTGGCCATTCAATATGGTCATAACTCTCACCCTGGTGGACCAGTGCCAAGATCCAAACGGAAGAATTGATCATAGCTATACGTTGAAGCCCAATCCGTGCAAGGTGCTAAATAAATTGGTATTTTTTCAAGGGGTACCTAACAGTAATATTATTCAAGTATATCATATTTTTAATTTTATATAGGAAAACATGCCGTTCCTGGGACAACCCCAAACTAGCACTAATCCTAGTTTCGGAGCTCAGAGCTTTGCCGCCATAGATTTGCTGGAAACGCGAGATTACGTCAGAGATGATGTCATATTCATCAAAGTTCACGTAGATGACCCTTCTTGAGTTGAGAATGTTAATGAGCTAATATTTTAGGTTGTAGTATATGTATAATGCAGAATATTTTAATTGTAGCCTGTAACATTTACCTCTAGTCACGAGTTTAATGTAATAGTTGGTGAATGCATGACTAGTAAATGTATATAAGTGAGTACTAAATAAGTAGGTGTAAAACTGTAAGTAAAATACTGAATAAAGTATCGTAAAGCGAGTGCAAGTACTCGCCGACAATGATAGCAGTATATGACCAATCGTTTTTGTGTATTTAAATTTAACTCAATCAGTTGAACGAATAGAATTGCTAGAAACGTGGGATCCAATATTATTTATAAATACCGCTTGTAATATCATCCGACTTTAATTAGCTATTATCATAAGTCATAAACGGTAATCTGAAGTCATTATTATTATACTGCTGTACCTGCTGACTTTTCATTGTCCTGATGATCTTATGAATAATTCAACTAAATTCTCTCTGCTTGCAGATTAGCCACGTAGCTCCATTATTGCCTTGTTAAGTACATCAAATACTGGAAAGGAAAGCTCTGTGACGTGCGTGTTGGCTTGTTCTTTATGCATAGTCACGGCCATGAATGTACAGTTCTTAAAACAGCTCGGCGTCATATCTAGCAAATAGGTTTTGAAACGCGAACGGTGTTGAGTCATATATGGCCAGAACGTTAAAATTAGTAATGTGCTTTTTAATGCTGTCTAAGCTCGAGATCTTATTAGGTGGAAATATTGTTTGTCAGGTCAGGTTCTGGTGATACTAACGAGGGAAAGTGTGAAATCGGGGAAAAACAATTAGCTCCGCAAGTGGTTAGTAAAGTACAATATCATCGATACTGTTTGAATGATACCGGAAATTCTATATGACGTCAAGTAATAATAGTGTAACGATAAAATACATTGATTGGTCTATACTCAATAAGTTTAAACCAGTGTAGTAATAGTGACTGAATACAAACGTAGTGCCAGCTCTGACTAAGCTTACAGACATCTACTGCACAGCAGTTACCTGTTCTTTGTTTAGCAACTTCAGAAGATTTACCTTGCTCAGAATGAGGCTGATTTTTTAGGCTTGTAGCTTTTGATGAACGTTGTTTTTGAAACTACATTAGTTCCACAGTGTTTGCATCATTGACACATTGGATTATATAACAGAGTAATATAAAACCGGCAAAATATACATAAATATATGTATACTTGCAGTTATAGAATTTGACGAGTGAGATTTTTTTCATTCGGGGGATATGCCATACAATACCATACCATATGCAGAACAAATTGATACAGCGGTACTGGTGTTCTATATTTTTCTCACTGTTGGATTCAGTGCTTCAGTGTAAGAAGAGAGCTGTTATTTAAAGGTACAGTCATAGAACGTGGGCTGTCATTCTTAATATAGGTAGCGATGAAAGAACAAACAGATATTTGAAACAGTGTATAGCGAGAGATCAACAGCACAACTAAGCATGACTACTAACATGCTAGCAGCACTGTAATTTCCTTGTTTTAAAAGACGTTTTCCGATTAGTTCGAGCCTGTCAGCTGGTATGTAAACCATATACCGTTTCTATCCTGCGTATTTTATCCGGTTTGCTTGTACCGGTTGATTAATATTAATGAAATCTGAGCAGCGACATAATCGATACATTCACGTACATAGGCGATGATGTCCAAGTAAGACTGTTTGCTCAAATGTCAATAAAATCGTTCGCTATTTGAATAACGTTCGTCAAAAGCATCTGGTTTTCGGTCGATCGTTGCTACTGTCGTCGGAGTATCCGAATTGTGCTCTGTAATATTACGTAAATATAGACCTACAGCATTTCAGAAGAACACGCAAGTCGAAGCACGAGAAAGGGTTCAGTAGGGAAAAAGCAAACAAGAATGACGATTGTACATATAGGAGTAGTTCAGTGATCACACAGAACACTTGAAAGACAGTTTAGTATTGGTAAGGTGGTTGAAGCTTTTATGCTGCGATTGCAGTATACCTGCGATACTGGTACGTCACTAAGCTATGTTTGCACAGTATTAATTGTTGTGTTATTGGTTCAGTGTAGTCGAGTTATCTTACTAGTGTGGTGAACATACTATAAATATCTAGATTTTGACCTTAGGCTAAATAATGTACACAGCAACTTGACATTGAGCTGTGTCATGAGTTCGTGAATAACACACTACAAAATAATGGGTTTAATTGGTAACTCTCTTGCGCAGATTTAGTTATCGCGTGAAACCAGTAGGAAGTAGTATAATCAAACACAGACTACCACTATCATGGATATTTCGCCGACCAAGGTAGAAGATGAAAACAAGCGACCTCAAAACTCCGAAGAGAAGAGCTTACAGGGCGGTAAGGAAATGGAAATATTAGTGAAATTTTATTTTTAATACAGTGCAAACGTCTATTTGATTTACATTGTTATAATCCAAATGAATCCAACAAATACAGTGATAGAAAAAAGACGCGTTGCTCTTCCAGAATTGGAGCAGGCTTACAGGGCGGTGATTGAACAGATCGGAGATGACCCGATACGCCAAGGAGTAATTAAAACACCTCAGCGCGCAGCCAAAGCGATTTTATTTTTTACCAAGGGCTACGAGGAAAATTTGACAGGTATTAAATGAGGAAATCCCACCCAATTACAGTATTCTTATTAACTTCTCAACTATTTTAGATATTGTGAACGATGCCATTTTTGACGAAGACCATGATGAAATGGTAATCGTGAAAAATATAGAAATGTTTTCCATGTGTGAGCATCACCTTGTACCGTTCGTCGGAAAGGTAAAAAAAACGGATATACTATGCTATATTTTTTCATTATATTTAGAGTAAGTGAGAAAATTATAGTTTTGAAACTGTTTGCGTTTGGAGACCCCGGATCCAAACGACAGAGAATATAAGTTCTAATCTATTAGGTAGTGTTGCAATTTTTATTATTTCTGAAATACTAGTTATCTCTCAGGTCTCCATAGGATATTTACCTAACAAAAAGGTCCTCGGCCTTAGCAAATTAGCAAGGTAAGATCAGATTCCGATTTTTGTACTGCACCATTTATGTGACCTGTCAAAATGTCGTATGTTTTGGTGCTCCTCCAGAATTGTGGAAATGTACAGCCGCCGATTGCAAGTACAAGAACGACTGACGAAGCAAATCGCTTCAGCGCTTGCAGAAGCAGTGAATCCAACAGGCGTAGGAGTCATTATAGAAGCTCAGTAAGCATGAATCTGATATCGTGGCCTTGTAACCTTTATAAATTTTTCTAAACCTTTTTTGTCCTGATTATTCAGGCACATGTGTATGATGATGCGAGGAGTGCAGAAATCAGCCGCTACCACGTCAACTAGTTGCATGCTTGGAGTTTTTAGGGATGATCCTAAAACAAGGGATGAATTTCTTACACTGACTACGAAAAATATGAGTTAAGAATCTAATTGCCGATACAAATCAAACTTTCAATATGCTAAGACAACAACCGCAAGCAAACATCACACCTTACCCAAATAGGTAATAATTGGTTCATTCGGAAGGTGTGCTTGGATAGTTGGAAAAGTGATTTTTACAGCATTCCCTTATTTTATGTAACAGTAATTTGATAGTACCTAAGTGTAATGAATATTATTCAAACCTACTTTCTCAATCTCTGCTATGCATTCCTATTTAGGAACTGGTTGCACCTACTATTTGCTATCTTTTTAATTCTGTACGATAGGAATCTTTATGCAAGTCAGTTAAATTTTCAGTGCAATTTTTTTTCGCGCCTTATTAGCATTGGTTGGAAATTATTTTTTCAATATATTACTTGTTAATCTTCTGTGCGATTTTACACTATTGACCGACGGTCAAGTACAAGCTTTCTGGCACGTAATATATATATTTTGATTTTCACCTGGCTCCTAGCTCAGTTCTTTATGCGGATTGTGCGACATCTACTGAGTACTGTTACTGTAGTATTATAGTCGCAATGCGACAATTGCTTGCTCACTGTAAATGAAATCATTGATATTCACCAATTCTTTGTTCTTGCTCCTATTCTAATAATCTTTTGCATGTATGTTGTACGATTTTGTGTACGAATAGCCCTGTACATGTTCTCATTCAACCTAGGTATAAACAGTGTAACGTCCAATGCTGTTTTTTGGTTAATAGTATGTATAATGCATCGTAAAGTAGTAAGTAGGATGTGTATTCACAAGCATTATGTATTTTATTACATAAAGTCTGCCTGCATGATGAAATTTTCAAATTTATCTATTTGAAAATTCTGTAATTGTCTTCTTCTTTGTGAGTTTTTGTTTACGCGCCCTCTTGTGGTACTCTCTTACACTTCTACCGACAATGGCGCCAGGCGTATTTACTCTTCTTTAGTCCTGTTCTTTCGAGGCGACCAAATGAAAATAATTAAGTAATAATGGCAGATCAACGACTCGAAATTCACTTTATCCAAGTTTATTCAGTTCAGAAACAACTACACAGTCAGGAGTACAATAGAAAAGAAAATATCATTCATATCTCGGTACTAAATTGAAGCTTGAAGTGCCTAGACGCAGTTACATCAGTCCATGAAAGTCACCACGGAAGCGTATTGCGCTAAGATTGCCGTTAACTTTACATCTAACGCGTTTTACTCGATCTTAACTGTTTAATGTACTAACTTCATTAATATACTGCTTATGTATTTTTCTGAAACTATCGTAAAAGTTTATTTTAATTGTTTATAGCGAAATCAGTCGATCGAAAAAGAACAATAGCCGGTAGCCGCTGGGTTAACTAGTGGATCGTGCCTCCCTGTTTAAACTTTTCCTATGAGGCCTAGGATTTTGTTGTGGCCAGAATCCTTATATTTCGAATAATTTGGTGAAGATGTCCCGACGTTTAGCTCCGTGACTTGAGCTACTGCCATTGCTTAGTTTTCGATTCACAGTCCAGAGATTTTTCACCTTTATTCCTCATCAGAAATGTCACTGACAAAATCACTTACCGCATTTGGTTCAGTCACACCTAAATTAGTTTTTAACTATTTACTTTTAGCCTTGTGCTCACGAGTTGTGAAAACTATGCAGATGCAGTCGCTGGTCAAACAAACTCTGGCGACATGGGATCATGATCTTATAGTGGAATCATTGTAGAGTGATATTTCATCACCATTTTCTCAAGCCTCAATATCTGATGATCCGGGTTCTCATTTAAAATTTAAATTATAAAATTTCCTGCAGTTCATTCAGGTTAGAATATGGAATAACATTAGTTAATTTTAGAGATGTTTAAAAAGCCTATCA
Organism: Halocynthia aurantium; assembly: GCA_013436065.1. Lineage (NCBI taxonomy): Eukaryota > Metazoa > Chordata > Ascidiacea > Stolidobranchia > Pyuridae > Halocynthia > Halocynthia aurantium. Next base: position 80,202 of record QXVX01003947.1, read on the forward strand.
ATTAGTGCTAGTAGAGATTGAAAATGAACTAGTCTACATATCTTCTGACGTGCTAAATCCTACTATTCATACCTAAATCATACTATCATACCTAAAGAAGCAGCAAGTGTTTGCAATTCATTTTTTAATGTGAAGGGTGTTAGAAGTAATGGCGCAATCACATAAAGCTGGTCCCCGATACTTACAGATGCACACAATTGATTTTAATGATATAATAGTTTAAAATTATTACCTCATTTATAACTCAAGCCATTAACCGCTAATGTCATACAGAAAGATATGACCAATATCTTGATTTTGTTTACTTGTTTCTGAAATAGTATACTGCAAAGGTCACAATCATTCTAAAAATGTGGATGTCAACCAGTTTATATATATATGCTGTTGGTTTTCTGGCATTCCTGGATACGTATACCCAAACCCAATTTATTTCAGTAGAACTTATCTTTCTGACAAACTCCTGCTCCTACCGTATATCTAAGTCGCTAACTCTAGCAAATGAACATGTGGAGTCCAGGTTTGCTTTTCTAAACATAGACTACAGAATTTTACTCATTTTAACAAAACCGCATCCACTACGACTCTCCCAAGGGAGATGAATATATAAATCACATCTCAGATTGCTTATCAAAGGTTATTTAATGATAATTCAGTCGTAATAAAACTGTACAAGGAACTTTTTAAAACTTTTCAGTAATGTACTAATTAGCTGCAAGTATGAATGAACTATCAGCAGTAGTACCACAAAATATACAAGTCATAGTATGTCTTCTGATCCAGAGTGGTAGTATTGTCCCATTTGCCTTTCCTTGCGGATACTCATGTTTTAACCCACACTTTAGTGCGAGGTCACATTTGAAATGCTGAAACAGTAATCATGAAGCCATACAATTTTAAACCAGTGTAAAGCACTGCTCAATCCATTCTCTCATTTTACAGTTTCTAAAAATAATATTGAAACTTCTGCAGCTGATCCCAGCTGCAGTTTCGAGAAAACTACGCTATGATCCATATGTGGCAGTGTTATGGATGTTGTCCTAATTTTTAATGGATCAATTAAGGACAAAGAATTGGAAACACGATTAAAAAAAGCCACCTCAACTATTTCGGATTTGCTCGAAACAGGTACGTTGTGTGAAAATTAAACATATCCTGGAGTCAGAATAGTTATGATCAGCTTCATACAGTGTGTCAGGTTTTGAAAGTTTTTATTTGTGTAACATATCATACAAACAATAATATTAGACTAGGAGAAAATATTATGCTCACACAGCATTTACAGCATGAAATTCAATGTTGTGTCTAAAGTGTAATGTGTTCACGGGTAAGCCCGACTCTTTCCGATGCAAGTTTCTAGCTCTTGTCTCTCGTCAATGAAAAATGATGGAAAAATATCATACTGTATTTACCGGAGTATATATCGTACTTATGTACAAGTCACAACTCGTATGTTGAAGTGAAATCTTGGTACGAAACTTTTAAAATTTGAATGGAAGATAAGACCACAATAGTTAGGGAGCTTTACAGATTACGTTACAGACCTACTGGCACAAGATTTTTTAGCCTCGCATTCAAGTCACGTCAAGTTATGTACAAATCAGTCCAGGTAAATGTGGTAGGCTGTAACTTAGTGATATTGATTAAACTAAGTACAGGCATTGGATGAAATAACGAATAAATAGCTGTATTGTGAACTGTCCACAATACAGTGATATGTATATCCTTTCAGTTTGAGATTTTTGCGATTTCCTGCCATATGCTGCTGTTGATGGTACATTTTCAAGTGGATCAGAATTTGCTTAATAAGAGAACCCTGAAATAGTCGCGAGAATTTGATGTCTTGTGCAGTGTTTCCCTGCAACATAATAATGGTGGAACGCTTGAATTTATCTGCGTAATAATTTACTCACACGTCTTCTAGATATGAAGCATGTGGAGACTGACCTGAACTGAGTCATACTCTCTGATTTTTCTTAGCGTTGCAACAACTTAATAATGTATGGTGCAAAATAAATGAGTACCGCTTGAAGCTTTAGATAATATGCGAAAAACAATTGTCTGTTGATGAACTGCTAAAATTATTACCAAAAATATTCCTTGGGTATTGACTATTGATATACTTTCCATTAATTATGATCTTTTTTTAGTAATATTTCTGGAATAGAAATATTCATCGTCAGTATTGTGCATTATGAACTAATAGTTTTTAGTATATTTGCAGAATGTATCATGAAAAAAGTTGAGCCTTGGAACAGTGTTCGCGTCACCTTCAATGTTCCGAGGGACGCTGCGAACAGACTCAAACAACTGGCACAACGGAACAACGAACAATTAAAAAGACTAGGAATACTTTCGATACAAGTGGAAGGTATGTTTGTTATTTAGTTTCCTTAAAAAAGGTAGAATATAGCCTTATTCACGCTTTAGTGGAGTGGTTCTTGGCTTAAAACTTCGACCTACAACATTTCTATTTGATCATAGAGCCCAGATTTTGCTCTGATAAAGATGTAAACAGGCTGATTAATTTCTCTATGGAAACTATTACAATTGACTTCGCAATGAGTAATTTTTAGTCTTAGTGTAGACTTGTTGTCTAGACAAAAATGCTCATCGTCACTCGCCACAATAAACAACAAAGATATTTTTTGTTATGTGAATGGTCTTTCCGTACCATTTTCATTATCGAGATAAAATCTGTCCGCTGGTATTTTTTGCTCCTAGGCAAATGGCAATGCATTTTTGCTCTGTGGCATAAAAATGAATTCAAAATTAGAAAAGTTATTACCTCAATTTATTTGAAAGTTAACAGTAAGTAATTTGAACACTTATGTTTATAAAACAATTTTGGATTCTCAGTTATTTCAGTGTTGCAATATTTTTGTCAAACTGACACTGATTTGAAAGCTCCTGTGATTTATAAGGTTTGTAACATGTGCCTATTGGTCAGTGTAAGGGTGTGCAAAATGTTCTTCCACTTCCACATTTACAGTTTAACTGTAATAATAGCTTTAACTAAACTTACTACATCACACAAATTTATATAAGTACAGTACAGTTTTTGTATGAGATTTTGATCTTTCTTACATCGCCTATAATATTCTAAAATCTCTAAAGGAGGGGCTGGAAGAGTCTCAAACTCAATGAATGATGGGACACATCTTCTGTTAGTCATACGATGTATAGTTAGATACCCGGCTTGATCCATCCTTGACCACCATTTTTAACGTACTGGTATAATCACAGAGATCAAGATTAGCCTTGTGAGTTGTAAAACATTGAAGCTGATCTAAATTATATTATATATGCTTTGTAGCTAGCTGCTGCGGGGCTGGTGGGCCTACAGCCCAGCTCTCTTTGCAAATCAGTTATAGCGAATTTGAGGCAAAATGATTTCATTCAGTCCGTTATGGTGCATTAGAACGTTAGAGATACCCTTCGATCCCCCAGAGTGTCAAGACCAGAGTTTTCATAGTTCATGTGTTATTCTGGTAAACATCTTAAACTCCCGATAGTGTGACTTAGCGCGTATATCCAGGTAAAGTGAATCGTGGTGGTTGCAACGTCTTTTACTCAGTCCTGATAAATTCACTCGGTAGTTGGCGCTAGAGAGTTTCCTTTCGATCTTCTGCTACATTATTTTTGTTCGTTCGTCTCGTGCTTACGATATGATTACTGAGTCCCCTTTTTGCGCCTAAACTGCTGATTTACTGTATCAAATTTTTTGATGTATATTTGATACTTCCGAATACTACTATGTTGATAAGAAAATGACGTAATACTACAATCCGGATTTTAGCCTAATCTGGCTGCCTAAAAGCGAAACACCTTTCGCCCAGAATTAATCAATTGTCGAGAACGGTTTAGTAAGTTCATGCACTATTGACGCATTCGATTTGGCGATTAATGGTCTAACACCCTATACTACGCTACTCCTGAGCGCTAGCGATGTACCAGGCAAATCTAGTAATTCGTAATTTATTACGTTACTCTGGCTCATTTTCCTCTAGTTACGTGACATTACTATCGGCATGCAAATATAAAATACATTGAGCCATGAGCGATGTAACGATTGGACGCAAGATTCTATTTTGTGTTTACTGTTCGTGGTAATTATATGGGTAGTTGGTTCTCAGTGGCTATGTTGTATACAGAGAATTTGTAGAACCATGTAAATATTTCAGGTATTAGGATTATTATATCGAAATTATTAAATCAGCCCTTACTTCCTATATTATTCATGATGTTTATTTGGTATTTAAACGAAAATCGCACATAGCTAAAGGCTTAGGTATAAAATATTGTATTTTAAACTTTTATGTTTATTTATATTTTCTAAATGTATTCGTACATTAAGAAATATGCATAGCGGCAGTTCTGAGTATTATCCTGCTATTTGTAGTTTGATTTTCCGTAGGCGTTGATCAATAGAAAATTATCGCTTAAAAAAATAATATTTGAAGTTGAATATGCAACTAAAATGTGCAGTAAAAAAATACAGTTTTGAAATTGCATATTTTAGGAAGATATAAAGATTTTATTACGTATTTATATTATCCATTTCCCAATCTTTTATATATAAAAAATAATGGATAACGGAATTAAATTTTACGAGGGTGGCAGTTCAATTTTAACTTGCGCCGCAACGTCATCACTGACGTGATAGCAAGTTGCTTAAATAGCAAATATTACATGAATTAACGTAAAGCTTTGGTACTGAGCATCTATCATACCTTATAAGGGTTTTGTCCGGATGTGACGTGAGAGAAGAGGAGGGGTAGTACAGATTTAGTCTCTGTTGCCAACAGGAAGCTCGCATTGATCTGCTCTTGCATTGTGTCACTACAGTAGTCGAGAGCGACCGAGCGACTATACTATACTATTTTTTTTCGATGTATATATTTTTTCTTACTGCAGCAGCACGCCCGTCCTGCAAGACACGAGATAGTTACTTCTTCTCTTGTGTGTTGCGTATTGATTCTTTACTGAAGTAGTCCTAGCCAGGCACACGCGTTAGCTCGCCTATTGCTTTGAGAAGCTTATGCTGATGATGAGTAATAATACAACACTGCCGCACATTCACGCGCGCAGTTCGTCGTCTGCGCACCAGCTCAATAAGCACAAGGATAATAATGTAGTGATAATGATAAATTAGGAGCACGTTTCAAATAACTTAACCAATATATGGAAATATGTCGAGTAGAATGTTTTTATTCTTTGAAATTTTTTTTTTGCTGCATAGTTATTAAGTAACGTTGCCTAAGTGTCAGATGTTAGTTTAAGAATCGGATTAATTTTTTCATGCTAAAAAATTAGTCGAGGAAATAATCTAATAGAAGAGTGTGTAGAGCCGGTTATGTGTATATATTTGCGAATAATGTTTTTTTTCCACTCTATCTTGGAAAGTTTCATTTTGTAGGTAGGTCGTTTTGTATGCGCCATTTCAAAATGTATCATATAAATAGTGGTGGTAAATAAGGTGTGATTGCTGCCTCGCTATCGATTAGGTGACATATGTCATATGATTTATGGGCAGAAAACTTGAATGATTAGCGTTTCATATGTGTTCCTCATACCGTCTAATTACTTGGAGATTCGTGTTGAACAGTTTGGTGTCTTTCAGAAATTGAAACTTACTTACTTCAGGATAGACACAAACGTAATCTATATTTGCTATTACGCGTTCATGACGCATATCACTGCAAAGGCAAGTTCAATTGATAGCGAAAGTCTATAATCTCGCGTAATTTGACTATTGTTTTGTGATTGCGTCAAAGGTGACGTAAGATGGGGTGATTTATGGGGTGATTTATGGCGTACAGGCGACCGTTTCTTTAGCTCTATTAGATTATTTTTGTCTGTTTGGAAGAAAATATATGGATATTTTTGCTTACGTATATTTACCATTGAATGTATGATCGGGCCAAGTTATGTAAATATCTGATTATAATGTGTTCCACTTGACATCGAATCGACATGACCCTATCCGATTCTAAGTGATTGGCACATCTCAAATTTTGCCCCAACTGAGATGCGTAGAAAATATTTTAATATAACTTTGCAAAGAAAGGATATTAATTATTTTAATTCATGATTCTTTTTCGACAATTCCCCTCGTCCAAATCATTAGATTATACAATCAGCTTGTAATAAGTTAAATTAGCGTAAGTTGCGACAAAAGTGTATAACTGTATAGCATCATAACATCAACTATTACATCGTTGTATATATATATATGCATGTATATATAGAAATATTTGATATCATGGTACGTATGAATACATGTTTGATATTGTTTACTTCTTTTGGAAAAAAACCTTTCGCGCGCCGCAGCAATGGAAATACCGCTATTGAAAACGTAATCGCGTCCAACAAATCGCCCATTACGAGATCCATGTTACGTATTACTTAGTTCGATTGATCGTCTGGAGCTAAAATTGGTTGTTGCATTATTATTGTTGTGTATAACAGTATATTATATGAAAGTGGTTGCGTACTCGTTGCGTAATACTATGCATCGATGTTTGTCATAGTTCACGTGGTCGTCTTCGGCAATTCGCGAAATTCAAAGAAAAACAAATTATATAGAAAAGTTATTTAGAAAATACAAATAATTTCGGACAGAACCTGTTAATTTTTTCCGACAACAGATCACTGTAGCGATAGTGTATTTGTGGTTGGCTGTCAGTTTCCTTCGCGTAACCACCTTTGTCCACCGTTGTAGATAATTGTCCGCGTAATGAAACCCACGTAGTAAAATAGCAGGATGTGGTTTAAAAGATAACTTTAACTTGTATTTTTACAAAGAAAATTTAAATTGATATGATATTCTGTGAAGGAGTGCTGTTTTCATACCCCGTTCCCCAGTATTGTTTCCAGAATATAGCAGGGAGGTAGGGAGGCTAGTAAAGCAAAGAAAAGAGAGGTCAATTAAGGAGTAAATCAATTTCACGATGTTTTTACGTCGTTATTGGTTACTTGTTCAAAAATTTGAGCAGTTACGTCAAAATCTAATCTATTTTTATCAAAAACGATGCCAATTTTTCCTCACTGTTCATCTGCCCGTGAATTTTTGCTATCAGAAATAACATAATATTTTCTGATGTATTTTATCTTACGCAGGTGAAGATATCGTTAGGTTATCTGTCTGTCAGAGCGGAGGTAACGTACAGCAAGTACTTGTAAGACAACAATCAACGCCATTGCCACGTGGTAAAGTCGTTGTGGAACAAGGATCACTATCAAGTAATCCACATGACCGAATACAAGGTAGACTTTTGTATTTTTCTCCCGAAATTGACGTAACCCTGAGCTGTTTTCCCATATTCTACTATATAACTATTACAGGACTATGATTTTCAGCTACTCGTATTATTCGTTTATAGGAAATGGTCCTCACGAACTGGATACTATATTAAGTCAGCTAACATCAGGACAGATCCAACCACGACTAGCAACACAAGACTCACCTGCTTTTGCCGGCCCTGCATTCATCGTTCCAAAGCAGCAGAAAAAACGAAACAGGAAGTCGAAAGACAAGCCGGTATCAACCTCAATACATCAAAAACTGAACGATGCGATTCAGAGTAATTCCGTAAACTTAAACGGACCGATGAACGCACATAACACAATGAATACTAATTCCCAAGTAAGTATTGCGACCAGGACCTCCGACCAAAGTGACAATCTGCCCCTTAGTGAGATACCCCAGCTAGATCTCGCTGAACTTATCGGCGCTGACGATGGAGGCGATGGACCCCTGGACCTCGAGAACCTGGGCGAAGACAAGTCCCAGTACATGTCCCAGTCGTATTCTCAACCCCAGCTTTCGCCAAGTGTTGAAGAGATGGTGACGGACATGTGGCAAAACAATTCCATTAATCAGGATGTGCACTTGGCGACCTCCCTCAGCATGTCCACGTCATCGTTGACGACGAATCAGGCACAGACTCGAATTTCTGGTACAAGCAGCAACAACATTCAACAGCAACTACCTGACACATCGTTAATAGAAAAAGATTCAACCTCTAACGAAGTTGACGACTTGCTAAACTTGCAGCTGAACAGCTTTGAGTCGGAAGATGGTTCCTCCAGTATTCTTAGTTCAAATATATCAGGTTTCTTTTAATTCCCGTCATAGATACAATGCATTTTTATATCGTATTTTATTGAAACTTGAAAAGGCTATTTCGATACGCATTATTTCTACAGACATACCCTACAGTCAAGACGCCTTTGCGAACATCAGCGGTCAATCCCCAATAACAACACATGTGATACATAGGCAGATGAGTTTCCCGCAATATTCTTCAAAGCCAGGGACACCTTTGGGCGTCAATTCACAGGTTGACTTGATTGATATATTTATTTTATAATTGCTTTCTCGCTAAAATGCTTCAGTATGATTATTGATTACCTTCATACCTTCTGAGCACGATGGGACAGTGTAATATAGCACGCTTTTTACTTGTACTACGTCAGTGCGCACTCACTTCATGTCTGTACAGACAACATGGCCTAACTGTAACTACACGTTTGTTCTGCCAGTACTCCTATTGTAATATTTACATACTGAACTACGGTACTGTGTTATTAAGAAACACTAATTCCCTGAAAATAGAACTAGTATTTCAAAGAGAATACTTGAATATCAAAATCTTTTGACCACCCCGATTCCATATGTAGTTGCTTTTGTAAAGTACATGTAATATAAATATATTGCCCAGTAAATTGAAACTCACATTTGGTTTCAAAGAAGTTAGCTGAAGGTAACTTTTACTGTGTTAATGAACTGAATTTTTATTTTATCAAACTCAGGGAATGTTCACGCAGTCGAGCGGAAGGCAGAGTGTGGGTCCAATTAATACAGCTACGATAATGTCTTCACCCCATCACGCACAACAGCTGATGCAGAGTTCGCCGATGGGCCCCGGAGACCCAAATCAGCAGGGTATTGGTATGCACCAGATAAATCAAAAACCCACCGTGCAACAACAGATGCAAATGGCAGGTAAAAAAAATCGAATTTAGGAAACAGTGTAGTTTTATTTCGAATTTGAATCGACGGAAGTGTCTCTTCAATGTTCGCTCTGTACTTTGTAGTCTTATATGGGCCATTGTTAATTGCGGTACTTGGTATTAGAAATTTTTCTAGTAGGCAAACCCACGCTTGTTACAGATGAGTATTTCGTCTGGTAATGCAGTAATCGCCTGGTCATACAGAAAATCAACTTTGTTTTGTGTATGTTACGTACATTGCATCATAGATCTGTGATTAGCTTCTGTGAAGCGGCGTATATAGAATGCTACAATGTTTCATTTCAATTGGACAAATGTGAACATATTATTTTTTATGGTTTGAAACAAATTACGGCTATGAGTAACTAACTTTTTTGGCACTATGAACAACTTTCTAATATCTTCCATTCGATATATACCGTATAAAAATTTGATTGGAAGTCTATCAAAGGTATTATGTTGCTGTATTTTAATGGCATAAATACACCAATACAGGTATAAACCATGAAATGTCTGGTATTATTGAGCTGCAATATGATCCTCCTAGTTTCCTGTTAATGTGAAATCTTATTCATTAGCATGAGGAGCACTCGTATGCATTTCATGCTCCGACCACATTCAACTTATGTTAGGGTGGTGTTTCCGTTAATGCTATGAACCGTCACTTATTGATTATTAACGGTTGTGGTTTGGTTGTCATACACTTTTTAAAAGTAAGATTCTGAGAATCACAAGTAATCAAATTTGTCAAAAGTGTCATTAACCATTTCTAGAAACGAAATATCATTAAATATATTACTGCTTTTTCAAGGCAAAATGTTTCACGGCTCCCAGATGGTAGAGAAGGCGGAGATGCCAGTCGGAAACCGAGTCATTACGGGCTTCGGTGGTCAGGCTGGACAGAACCATATGGATGTAATGGGTATGACCAACATACATCCGGGTAGGCAAGGTCAAAACATGCCCGTCCAGATTCCCGGCAGTATCTGGAACCACAGTAAAGTCGGCCCGAACAGTGGTATCATGCCTAACCAATTGGATTACAAACAAATGTCCCAACAAATGCCACACAATGCTGTACTCCATTCGTCTGCTATGTCCCATAAACCAGGCCTGCAAGTCGGTAGTTATACATCATCATCTGTCGTAACCAAAAGGGGTTATGCTAGTTTGAGTGGGTCTCAGTACCCCTTTTCCGGTATGCAGAATCACCCGTTACAAGGCATGAATCAGGCAGCGACAGGATTGGAAGATAAATTACAACAAGGGCAGCAGCAAGGCATGTCGATGGCAAGTCCTCTATTGGTCACCTTACTTCAAACCGAATCGAGTTGTTCAACTACCGGCACTAGTACTTCTGCTGGACAGACAATGAGTTCAGCAATGATCCATTCAGCTGCCACCTCAGCCATCGAACCACCAAAACCAAAAAGGAAAAAGACTCCAAGGCGGAAAAAAGTGAAGCCTGCTTACACCCCGCCGATTTCTGACTCTACCATGACTTCAATGATAGTCGGACAGGGCAACATGATGCCGGGGCAGATGGCCCAAATGTCACCTCAACACGGCCCCAATCCGCGACTTCAGCCAGCAGGATTCAACGCCAACGTGGGTTTTGCAATGCAACAGGCTGCCTCTCCGGGTCAGTACTATCATCCAAGGGGTCAGTCTCCTTTAATGCATCAGGGAATGGGTGAAGGTCCGAAAGGCATGTACGGTCATTTCCAGAACGGAAACAACCTTTCGCCTGGGGTTCATCCGATGGGTAAGGCATCGCCGAATCACATGTTCAGTCCTGAACAGAAAACCGCCTATATCGAAACGATTAACAGAAGCGATGTCGGTTCACGTTTGGTGAACACTCCAAATCAAATCAATCAGCAACCACTCGTTGGTGTTAAATCTCAAATGCATCCTAGCATGAGTCCGGGACATAACCTTATGACTCCGAATCACATGCCAGCATCATCTATGAATACTGGAACATTCATGGGGGGTGTCAGTGCTTCCGGCACGATTCATCACGGGGCCAGAATGATGGCGCACAATGGAATGCCTTCTCCGCAAATGCAATCGAGGATGCAAATGTCACCGGGCGTGAGGATACAGACTCAAGGTCACATGCCGCAACACATGACCGGTGGAAACAACCTGAGGCTGGGAGGTCCTGCTCCAAATCCAAGCATGCAGATGATGGGCCAGCAGTATCCAATGCACCATCAGCAGCAGCAGTATCCTCCTCAACAAACATCTCAGAACATCTCTCCATTTCAATCTCCACCTAACCTCCAGCCTAATTCTCTTTCGACATACAATCCTTTGAAGCAAAAGCAACAGCAGCACAACATGTTAATTTCGCCTCAATCCGCCATGATGTCAGGGGACCTTATCCAGGATGGTAACATGATCCCGCCTAATGTCGTGATTAATGGCTCGGACAACTTGCAGCAAGCCATGGCGGTGCACAGGAATGTTCCGGGTCACCAGAAACGTGTTGGTGCCGAATTAGCGGGAATGATGCCAAACGATCTGACCATGCAAAACACAGCTATGTATTACCAACAGCAATCCAGCAACAGCCCCGGCACTCTTATGGGGTCAAATCCGATGAAAATACCGGGCAACCCAAACGCTGCTTACTATCACGGAAGTATGGCGATGGCTGGTCCTAATAACTTCAATAACAGCAGTAATAATTCAGGACAATCAATGAATTCCCATATACCAGGGAGCGGAGATCTCTTGCCAACTCTGTCAACGGCGCTGTGCATCAAACCTGAAGACACCGTGAATGCCGGAGGAACTCACTATGCCATGAGTGGCCGGAACACGTTGGGCGTCCTTAGTACAGGAGAGACTTCAATTTTGCTAAAAGGACCTTGTACATTACCAACGATTGCAAAATCACCCGGATCCGCCAAATCCTCCTCTTCCGACACGCAACCTGTTGAATCGTCCGGTCAAAAGTCGAGACAGTGCAGGAAGTCTCCTGGTTCCGCCACAGATGGTCATTCCAGTAGTCCTGGATCTGGCCATTCCTATCCATCACCTGCTGCTCTCAAAAAGAACATTACACCTGTTGGCACACCGCAAACCAGCTCTGCGTCGAATCCTTTGACCCCGTCACACGAACCACTTGGCTCGCCTACATCCTCTTCTATTCATTCGGGCAGCAGAAGCGCAACACCGAAACCAAGAAGTAGGTGCACGACACCGAGGAGTGGAAGTGCGACACCGATCCCGAATCCCGGCTCGAATCGAAGGTTGTCAGTGGAAAGACAGCAGCATGGGTCTTATCCCATTCATCCCCAGTCCAGACATCCGGGAGCAACCACACCTAATTCCGTGCCGATCAACGGTCCGACACAATTGTCAAGGCCGATAAGTCGAACTGATCAACAGCAGTTTATGTCTTCCCCTGGTAATCAAATGCACCAGCAATATCCTTCTCAAAACCCTCCCCCTTACTCATCCTTTTCATCTCAACCTCCATTAAGACCCCATTGCAGTAGTAATACTTCACCCTTACCAACAAATGCATGTCAAGTTGGGTACAATACTCAGAGTTATGGTTACCCTCCACCTCTTGCTCCGGCGCACAACAGAGATCATCAAAACATGTACCAAAACCCATTTAACCAACAGAAGGCCGTCTCTGCCAAAGTCTCAGCGCATATGGGTGCCAAGCCTCATTGGGGTGGTGCGACGGTCCCAAACCATCACACATCCCCGAACCAAATCAACATGTTACCGAATTATGAACCACAGCACGACATAAACCAGATGCAGTCGCAGCAACCTTCACAAATGCATTTCAATCCGCAGCCACCGAATTCCATTCTACTTCATCACTCCACTAATCATAGTAGTCTTGGCGTGAATATGGGACAGAACGATTCCGTTAATCATTTCAGTAACGCGTACCTGAGCGAGTCGCCGCAGTCCGAAATCGTATTGGGTCAGGGAAAAGACCTGGGCATAACCGCACGCTGCACAAAACCCTCACCCCATTTCTTCAATAGCCAAAACCAAGACTTGTTGAACAGCGGTAAACAACAACAACAACAGCAAGAGACGTCAGTTCCATTGCATAGTTAGTAGTATGACAAATGCATGGACGTGGGAGTACATTTCGCATTGATAATCATGTTTCACTCACTCTCTTTTTATTTTTATAACTCTACACATTACATACCCAGTATTTAATAAGCATGATTCACGTTGGTGTAGAAGAAATAGGATAGGAATTTGCATACAGATTTGAAAAATGTATGAGTAAACCAATAATAATGTTGGGTGTAATCAGGTCTATGATTTCTCAGACAATAACTATTAACTAAGAAGGTTAACACTGTTCCTATAACGTTGTAGATCAGAGTTGAGACCTTAATACATAGGAATGAATTAGGAATGCATAGCACACCTATTGGAGATATCCATTCTTCAAGTGCATATTTCATTATAAATTCCAATTTAGTTATCCAAATTTCAAGCAAACAAGACTATTCTAACATGTGTCTTGATTCCACTGTATTCGGCCTTTACCACACTCGTTAGATAATGGGCTCTGATTATCCGCATCGTGTCCTTCATGCATTGATTGATTTACATTTTCTCATGCAATAAACTATGAAATGTTATTCTTATTATATTAAGATTTTTTTTACTTCATCATATTTGTATTCTCTAGTACATATGGTACTATGTTTGTCATAGAAATGTCATCTCTCTAGTCGAAGACACAACACTCGTTTTGCCAGCAAAAGCTATGATTTTTATGAAATGAAGTTTAATGAAATCTTACATACAGCGAGAAAGCTTCGAAAATACTAAACAGGACTTTGGATCCTAAATTAAAGATTTCCAACTGGTGTGTTGATTTGAAGCAACTATTATGTCATGGTGTTCCCTTAAAATTGAAATAGTTTGAAATTTCTGTTTAGTTCACTGACAGAACAATTTAATTATATTCAAGACTGCAATATAAGAATACTTGAGTGAATATAACTATACTATTAATCAACTCATCTTGCTTGAATTGTAATGGTAATATATGTAAATACATCCGGTAAGATATGCTAATACTGTATGTCTGTATCTTTGAAAATGTGCCTGCAAATGTCAGACCCCTATTAAACCAAACGTACTATAGTATATAATCTCTATGTGATCGCTATGGACCCATCAACAATAGTACTATTTTATTTTTCACGTCTTGGGTACGCACCATTGTAAACAGAGATGACTCCATCATTTACATGAAACAAACCGGAACATATTAGGCTGTCATTATTATGCCAATATTTTGCACCTTTGAAGAATGTGGAATTTGGTCGTACAGAAAGTTGTTTGAATTTGTTTTCGAAGGTGACATGTATATTTTTAACCTATATACCTCAATGATAAATGGCATGGGGATTTGAATCAGGCACTTTTTTGGTGAGAGGAACTCGATCAATTTTCCTTGCATTAGGAATTTAAATGAAGTCATCTGCTATACCACTTGGGTGCCTTTCGGAATATCATTTAACGAATTTAATATATCCGGCTTAACGTTGACTTGGGAGTCAGGTTCCATTACAATATTCATTCGACGTGTTGTGTTGTTGATATTAAGTTCTTTCTATTTTTACTATTATTTTTTGAAGATGCTTGATAATAATAATAACGTATATCTATCGTACGTTGGTTTATGCTTTATCTTTCTCCATTTGTTATTATTATGATTGTCACATTTTTGTGGATTGCATTTTAAAAAATCCCGTTACTTACTGATCAAAGCCTATTCATCCTTCAACTTCGATGACAGCAGTATGAAGGTGGTTCACGATCTAGGAGAAGTAGTTGTAATCATACGGTATTCAAGTCATTCATGAAGGGGAGATGGTAATTGTTATACCCATGTCAGCCGACATCATATCATGCGCATTAAAAGACGTTAAGACATTAAGACGTATCCGGTTGTAATTTATTACCACAGCAACGAACATGATTATTAGTATCTGTGCTCAAAAATACGTTTAAGCACGTGTTAACGGCGTCAAGAGCCAACATAAGGAAGCATGTATGATGAATGAATAGTTTATACCAACAAGTTTCACAAAACTACCAAAGATTCACCAGTGCATCACTCTTCTGAGTAGCATCTGTCGTCTTACCCTCACTATGTTATCATGCCTTAGTAATTATTACAATATATTGGCATCCGTGTTCGAAACAACGGTTGCTTGTCCGTTGATGTTCAGAAAGAGTTTTTTTTTTACATAGAACTCGGAAATGAGATTTGTTTCTTTTCTAGCTCTATGAATGGTTTTCAGTACCTTTGTATTGCTGGTAATACCTTAGTGAATGACGGGATGATATGGACCCGAGAAGTTACAATAACTGCATTAAGGTCACATCATCCTTACAGTGACTCCCGAGGTTTCCAGTACGCTAATAATACAGCCGGGAAAATGTGATCTAGCAAACTCTGTTTCTCAACAACTTGGAAATGATTAAAGAGCCCTCACCTCCATAGATGCCAGCTGAGCTCGCATACAATGCGGCGTTTCCCCACCCGGGGTTGTAT
>QXVX01003947.1:97228-115767 GCA_013436065.1 Halocynthia aurantium
ATATAGCAGCCATGTTTAAGACTGATATGATGTAACAATGTTGCAATCAAAGGTATTTTCTGTGATTTAACGTTCAAGTAGAATGTTTTTGGTAAGGTATGGAACGTTACTGGGAAGGATTGCTGTTAAGCAACAAGTGTTCCGATGTCATTATTACGCTAAATACTGCCATGGTTTTCCGTTTACACAACCATGTAGTCAGAAATTTTCGAATTGTAAACTGTTTCACACTTCCAACCTAATAAAAGCTCCGAAGAATTATTATAGTGTATTAGAAGTATCCACAAACGCAACGCCAAGCGAGATCAAAAAAGCGTATTTCAAACTTGCTAAAAATTATCACCCTGACACAAACCGTAATGACAGTATGGCAGCACAAAAATTCCAAGAAATATCTGAAGCCTATAACGTTCTAGGGAATGAAAATAAGCGGAAGCAATACGATATGTATGGCAGCCCATTTGGCAGACAGTGGCAAAACACAGATGTCAAATACAGTTTTCGCTCCAACATGAGCCAAAGAGAGGCGGAAGAAATGTTCAAAAGAATTATGTCAGAATTCAAAAACATGCAAGGCTTTGTGCAAACTCCGGGCAGCGGAGCAAAACAAACAATAACTAGCAGAATCGGAGGCTTCGTTTTTAAGAAAGCGATGAATTCTATCTTTCAAAAAATACTAAAAGAACTGGGGAAAAATGACAGCGAATTTCTGAAAGCAATACAGAGAGATTTTACCGATTCTAAAAAGTGGAAAAAATGAAGTTATATTTATTTTAGGTTTTCTAGGTATATGTTTTATAATTCCTGATCAAAAATTATTTGAATCTATGTTGCTTGCACCCACCATATATTTATATATATTTTGATGTTATTACTATTTGTTTGTATTTACTGACATTATTATTTGTAATTTATTTGTTAGATATAAATTATCACACAGATTAGAAACCTAGTATACTTTGTTAGACGAAGTTACAGAGCTCTGAATGATGACTGAAGAAAAAGAACCAAGACCAGGATTTTATCACAAGCCAGTTCGAGGGATAAGTGTAAGTGTTTTGGTTCTAAGAATGATAATAAGATTTCTAAGAATGCTTGCTTTGATATATTAAACATTGTAAGACCTAAAAAATATATTTCAATACCGCTGACTCATATTGTTGATAAACCTTTTGCTTTAATAAACTACAGTAATCCCTCACATATCGCGGGTATTGCGTTCCAGAGCCTCCCTCGATGGGTGAAAATCCGCGAAATCAGTTGTCTATATTTATATTAGTGATGAACAATCTTTGCATGACTTCAGCTATTGGCCAATCTGGCAAGGATGTATTTTGAAAATCGTTGATGCACTTGCAGCACTTTCAATTACTCTTTTAAAATACGGGAGTTTTGTAGGTTGAGACCTTGAACAACCCTGTTAGCTTGGGGCTGGGGTGTCCGAAGTCCGGCCCACGGGTCACATGCAGCCCTGGAACCATTTATTTTTGGCCCGCGTTCTTAAATATAATGGAATGTGGCCCGCTAGCACTGTTAAACGGAATAAATAAATAAAAATCTCAGAAATAAATGTTTTAGGCAATAAAGTGAGCTGCAGCCATTGTCTGCAGTACCTGTGTCCTTCCCATTATTACAGTACACAAGATACAGCGCAGTGAGTCTGTATAGCATACAGAATAACATTGGGACACTGGATTTTTATTTATTTATTGTTCTATAGCAGTTTATATTTGTCTGCAACTTTTGTGCTTAAAACCCTACAAAAGGAACTATTGGCCCACGGGCATCTTCACTTTATCAAATATGGCCCTCTTTAGAAAAAGTTTGGACACCCCTGGCTTAAGGTAAGGGCTAGTTAACACTACTACAGTTAATCTTACTCCTCTGACCCTAACCTAACCAATTATAACTAAGTTTTCAGAGGGACCAAACTACTAAACTACTACTAAAACTTTTAGTTTTACATCTTGTTTTTACTAGATATCTCTCATTGTTCTTGGATCTCTCTGCATTTGTCTTAGCACCTTGGCTCTTGTTGTATCCTTGACAGCAGAGTGCACCTTCAAAGAATACAATTATGGCAATAGTCATTATGTGGACGGTAAATACGTAGAGCCGACACCACGCACGTACACTGGCAATTGTAGATATTTTTTCGTTTTCCTGAGTCCTGGAATATGGTCTGGATTGATGGTAAGCATAGTAATAAATTGTTGGCATTTAAACATAACTTCTAGTAGTGTTTGGACTGGGGGTGTAATTTTTTTCCATTACTATTACCCAGTTACCCAATCAAATTGCCAATAAGGTCCCGGTCTGTGTGAGATCAAATTCTGGAGTTTGTATCAGGATTCCTGTATTTCTAAGTGTTGCCAAAAAAATCGATATTGTAATCTTTATTATCTCTAGTAGGTTCATTGCTCTCACATTTTCATGCAATAATTTTGCTTGGTGGCAATTGTGAAGAACTTACTATGTTGTGAAGTGACAAGAAAATACATATTAAATGACCTGGTGGGGTTGATTTTACTCTGAAATATGCACCTAACAGATAGTAGCAAAACAAACCAGTTTACTGGAATGAAGTATAAGAAACTTCATTATGCTATCCCAAGAGATAGTAGGTGTTCATTTGTACTATAGAAATAAGCAAGTAGAGCATTACATCCGAATAGTAAAAGGGGAACTGGGTGAAGGAATGAAAGTTAGGTACCTTAATAGCTGTTGACTAAGTTGGACAATGCATAAATACATATTTTCTATTCAGGTCATAACAACTGGAATCATTGGTGTGATTGCTGCACACAGAAAGACAGCCTGCTTCGTGAGATATTGATTATATTGGATCTTCCTTTATGATATTTTTCATGTTTATTCAAGCTTAAGCAGCCACCCTAGTATGTGATTTTTTTATTACTAGATCGTAACTATGATGGTCACTTCGCTCGTCGCTACTCTTATGACAAGTTCAAGTGCGGGGTTATACATAGCTGCAAATTTTCAGTATCATTACGTAAGTACATTTTGATACATAATTGTATTTTTCTCTCGTAGGTCAGAATCCTTAACAATTGTCTCAAACCACATTTGCCAAGGAAATTAGCCTTGGCTTATCTAAGCTTTGAAGAAGAAACTAGTGATTAGATTTGAACAGATGACAATCCCCGCCCTAGTGAGCATAACAATCTGGCAATAATCAACTTCAATCGAAGATTGCTTTGATAAAATGGGGCGGTTTGATCAGTCTGGAATGTGACCTGAGACATTGCCAACAACTAATTTAGATCACTAGTTTCCTGGATTCGATTTTATCTAAGTTGCAAATTTTTTACAGGTTGACAAATGCGGTCATCAAAGTTTATTATGATATTTTAAAAGTTCAAATATTAAACTCTTATACAGGAACAAATCAATCCATACCCTGTGTCTCTGTATGTGATGAATAGCTGCGGTAGCTTGCTTTCGCTCGCATCCACAGTTCTGTTGCTTGTGATGTTCAGCCTAACATGCAGAGCGGTTTGCTGCAATGGGAAGCTAGGACTGCCTTCTATTACGGTTTGTTTGGTATTTCTGTTGCCCTTGCTGGGTTGCGTTTCTTGAATTTACAAAAACATAGAAATTTTCCGCCCGACTACAGGACAGACACAACTACCAGCCTTTGTACCAGCCGCACATGGCTTTCCAAGGACACGTAATGCAGCCTAATATGATGATGCAACAGGCGCCGGAGCCAATCTACTTGATGCAGGGTCAAAATATTATTGGGATTATGCCGCAGCAAATGCAACAGCCTTGTGCCGCCACAAGCATCATTGCCCAACCTGCTAGCGCAAGTCTGTGAATATCTTTGTAAATTGATCCTGTTTAAAAATTTTCTTAATCCTTTTATTTTATTTTAAACTGAACAGGTGCTGCAGTAGTGGCGCCGCAACAGGCTTAAATCTTTTACCAGGAGGAATGTGGTTCTGTTTGGAGCTTTCTGAAGTATTTTTACTAAACCACAACAAAACTACAACCAACTTCTTTGTTGCCAAACAACAGTGATCCATGTGTATATATTACCAGTAGTTATTCACAGAATCATCCTATACAATACTATATTACTAGTTCCCATTTCTGTTTCAGTATTACTCACTCTTTCATCGTGACAACTCGCCTGCTTCGTAATTAAAACTGTACATGTTGACTGAGATGTTGTTAACCTAATCTTTAGTCTATTCTTGTTGCATACAAACATGTTTGTGCGCGCAGGATTTATTCCCACAAAGATCAAGTGGAGAAAAAAAAGGGCGAAACAAGTAATTACATTCAGCGTTTAAAAGCATTTTCTGTGGACGATGGAAGGGCCAGCCTCGTCGTACTCTTGCTTTGTAATCCACATTTGTTGGAAGGTGGATAGAGATGCGAGTATGGAGCCCCCGATCCATACAGAGTACTTTCTTTCAGGAGGAGCGATGATCTTGATTTTCATAGTGCTTGGTGCAAGAGCGGTGATTTCTTTCTGCATACGATCTGCGATACCAGGATACATGGTGGTACCGCCGGAAAGGACGTTGTTGGCGTACAAGTCTTTACGAATATCTATGTCGCATTTCATGATTGAATTGTATGTGGTTTCGTGAATTCCAGCCGATTCCATACCTGAATAAGTTCAAGTCAAGTATAAATTACGGAGTTATTCTTGAAGTAACTCGTTTAGTTGGGACAATATATATAACAATTGTTGAATCGAATGAATGCTAACAGACATACCAATGAAAGAGGGTTGAAAGAGCGTTTCAGGGCATCTGAATCGCTCGTTGCCAATAGTGATAACTTGTCCATCTGGAAGTTCGTAGCTCTTTTCCAGCGACGTTGAGGAAGCAGCCGTTGCCATTTCTTGTTCGAAATCGAGAGCAACGTAGCAAAGTTTCTCCTTGATATCCCGCACGATTTCACGTTCGGCTGTAGTGACGAAAGAGTATCCTCTCTCAGTGAGTATCTTCATCAAATAGTCGGTGAGGTCACGGCCAGCCAAATCCAATCGTGCTATGGCGTGGGGAAGGGCATAACCTTCGTATATTGGAACGTTGTGTGATACACCGTCACCAGAATCGAGGACAATACCTGAAGAAATAATTTTGAAATGACAACCAGTTGAAATTAAAAATTCCTGCAAGTGAAATTGAATAAATCAAATTGAGTATATACTGACCGGTAGTTCGCCCTGAGGCGTACAGTGAGAGGACAGCTTGGATTGCCACATACATTGCAGGAACATTAAATGTTTCGAACATAATTTGTGTCATCTTCTCTCGGTTTGCCTTCGGATTCAGGGGAGCTTCAGTGAGAAGAGTTGGATGTTCTTCTGGAGCCACGCGGAGCTCGTTGTAGAAAGTGTGATGCCAGATCTTTTCCATATCATCCCAGTTAGTGATGATACCGTGTTCAATGGGATATTTTAAAGTCAAGATTCCTCTTTTGCTTTGAGCTTCGTCACCCACATAACTGTCTTTCTGTCCCATACCGACCATTACTCCTTGGTGTCTTGGGCGACCAACGATCGATGGGAAGACTGCTCGAGGTGCATCATCACCGGCGAAACCAGATTTGACCAATCCTGATCCGTTGTCGCAGACAATGGCGGTTTGATCTTCTTCTCCGTCAGACATGTTGTTAGTTGAAGTTGATGTTTCCTCTGAAGGAATATATGAAAGCAGTGAAAGTTGTTTACAAAGTTGAATGATGTGAATACGAGACTTACAGCATATTTATACCAAACTAACCGTGAACGTGTGAAATACAGTGCTTAGGTGTAGATACAGCTGTTTAAAACTGCCAACTGAATTTACCTCACGGTACGCCATGTTGGCACCTCATTTTTCATGTGTTGAAAGTGCGATTCCCATCTATGGTAGTAAGAATATGCAAGGAGAACATTCGGATATTTATTGAAATTGGTGTAGCGTTCAACTCTAAATCGTGGGAACGAATTAGGTACATATCATGTCATTTCCTATACACATGTTAGTAACAACGAATATACGCGTAGCGCTGTTTAGAACTCTCCGTACAACGGCGACTGAGCAATAAGCACCGGGTATCGGTAGAAGACCGGTTGTCATGTGATGCTTGGAAATTGTTGTGAAGAGTAATCCTTGTATTGGTAGTATTTGGTCTATTCTGAAATTGTCTTGGGTTTGTAGCTCAAAAAGTCTGGGACTCATGAAAGAAGATTCAAATGATGAGAAATATGTAAAAGTGCGAACGAGAGAGAACGTTGAATTACGACTCCCTCATTGTACGTCTGCAATTGCAATCAACTCGCTCAGTACAGTACAGTATGTATAGCATTGCCTTCGGATTTCGTAATACGCCAGGAGCGGTATACGCAGATTAAATAGCTATGGATAAAGATCCTATGTAAACTGAATTCAATGATGATAGGATGATAGCTTTGGAAAATATTGATTATTACCATCATTACGACCTATAAGGTATTGCTTTATAAGTGGTGATTAAGTTTGTGACGTTTCAATATACGTAAAAGACAATGGTATCAATGTCTGGTATTATTAGGTAGTTGCTGTGTTATGTTCTAGGACTGTGACAAAGTTCTTATCGTACGTTCGGTTACTTAAGTTATACCACGTCAATATAGACTTCAGAACTGTACAACGTTGTTCGGCTAGCTTGAGTGAAATTTTTCATGTCGTATGTGTTGTAAGCGCTTGTAACAACAGGAAACATTAGCCACACCAGTACGTACAGTCATGTGCTCAATGACGACTGATTAGGAAAGAGGTGTGGTGTTCCCATATTCAAAAAATCGCAACGGCACTTGGAATTTCTTACGAATTATTGTATTCAAACTTACAAATAAATTGTGATAGGTAATATGTAGTACTGTGGTTACGGACTGGTAATCAGTTTGGCTTAACCTAACTTATCGATAGTTTTAGCCACGTTTAATCATGGTGAACAGCCGCGGCTAATCGATATTGTAATAGAGTTGCGTTTTATTTATAATTTACCGCATTGCAGTCTGCTGAGAGCTGTGTAGGCGATACAGCATATACAACACAACTGTTTAGTGCTACACCGTTGAAGGTAATGGTAATTTTGAGCTATTGAAAGCAGCCTTCGGGTTGTCAGCGTGGCCAGGATTAGAAGTATCACCTCAGTGCTGTAATAGGGGAATTATAGCCAGAACGCACATTTCCTTGTTTTTTGCGTCGTTATGTTGTAGATACGTTATTTAATGTGACAGCTCAATCGCTGTGACATCTGATGAAATAACCAAAGAAAAAGATTCTGTAGCCAGTATGGCCTTTATATATTTACCACTACTTTTTATTCATTTTTTTCACGTCTATTCAGCTATTACTGGAACACTTCAGTTCTGCTTGGGTTACTGTTTTAAGAGGCAGTAGACCGTGTGTCGCCCTTCTCTATTTGTATAAGGAATGTTCAGTGGGGTGATTTCTAGTTACGCAGTCCAATTAGTTATCCCTATTACTTGCAAGAAATATTAGGAAGTTCAGTTCAGTACTTTTGTATGTTTCACCATCAATCTTTTTACGATTCCCAATATAGAATATCGCAAGTACGATTATTAATTGATTGGCCTATGTGTCTCCGTTCAGAATTTTGTTTAGAATATAATTTCATTTATATACAATGACCTCTGAAAAATCTGGTCCATTACCGCCAGCCTATGGTGCCCCGCCGCCGGCATACCCGGGCCCTGACGGATCGCAACAACCTCCGTATCCGATGGGCCAACCAGCTGGACCAGCTCCACCTCAACAGCCCTATCAACAGTATCCACCTGCGCCGCCTCCGGGGCAGTTTGGACCTGATGGAAAACCTTTTCAACAACCCTTGATGCAGCAACCTGTTGGATATGTTCCTGGACAACCAACAAATACTGTAATTGTGGTTCAGCAACAAATGTTCAGGTAAATAGTGTTTCATCAAAAAGGAAACTTGTTGACAAAAACCCGAATATTGCTTAGTTAAAGCTGAATAGATTGTACACCAAAACAATCACCTGAATTGAAACATCATTGATTGTCTAAGAAATTGGGCCACACTGTCCTAGATTGTTAAAACGTTAGGGTACGGTTTATTTGGTTTGGTGCAGCTCTTCTATTGAAAACGATGGTGATAAAGGGACATTCACCACGGCTCTTTTGTGTTTCGGTTTGTTCAAAATTGGACGGTAAATTGTTCAAATAAGATTTTCCATTTTCTTTTATTCCCAATTTTTCGACTAATGACGCACTCCGTCTACAACTGCTGAAGAGTACTGGAGGATTATCCCCATAACATGTTTTTGTCGTTTTGTTTAGGCAAAGTCCCGTAAACTGCGTTTGCCCGCACTGTCATCAAAACGTCATTACGGGCACAACTCCAGAAGCCGGCGGTTTCACATGGCTTTTATGTGCTGGAATTTGTTTGTTTGGATTCTGGCTTGGTTGTTGCTTAATACCGTTTTGTATTGATGATTGTCAGGATATTCGTCATTCGTGTCCCAACTGTAAAAACACCATTCACGTATTCCGCCGTTTGTAATGGCAAAATTAGATCGGACAGATACTTGTTTATACATATTAATTCATCCATGTATCGTTTTCCTTTACGGTTTACTGAAAATATCTACAGAATTTCTATGCTGTTTAATGGTAATACTAAAAAATGTTTTGTAACACAACTAACCGCTGCTATTTCCATATACCGTGCAGTAGTGCCACAGTATCTACATATATAGACTATGGTAGTACCGATGGTAAATTTTGTTTGACTACGTTTGGTCTAAATACGATTTGCCAAAACGGCCATTTGTAAATAGACAAGGATTTTAGTAACTGGTAATTCCTCAGAATCGATTGTTTGCATCGAAAAATGTGAATACGCGATATAGATTACAGATACTGTATTTACTCAGGCTCAGCTCACGGATTGTTCATTGTTGTTTGTAAGGTGTTAGTTTGAACGATATAATACTACTTTGAGACTAGGTTTCAAACAGATTTCCATCTTATTCTAGTTTTATGCAATTCAAGCGGACATAATACATGTGTCTTAGATCGTATTTCTATATCATTCGGTGTATACATCAATCGCCTTCAACGATTTTTGGACTGCTGTCAAAGAATCATATTTTCTTTCTAAATCTAGGTTACTGATTTAACTAATTATTAATTATTCCTTACTCGTATTCTAAATTAATTAAAAGGTGAACTTTTTTTAGTTTCATTGACGATTATATTGCACGACTGTTTTTAAAATCGATACTTCGAAGCATTCAATTTTGCAAGCTGTAGCAGGACATGTTTCATCAAGGGGCCTTAATAATAGCAATACAATAACGTAATTGCTGTAAATGTGTATTAACACTGTTACATGCCTTTTTATAAATTCGAATTATATT
Organism: Halocynthia aurantium; assembly: GCA_013436065.1. Taxonomy (NCBI): domain Eukaryota; kingdom Metazoa; phylum Chordata; class Ascidiacea; order Stolidobranchia; family Pyuridae; genus Halocynthia; species Halocynthia aurantium. The sequence continues at coordinate 106,644 of QXVX01003947.1, forward strand.
GCTTAGTTGGTTTCGATCATACTCAATGTAAATAATAAAAAAAGGCTTTAAATAATATATTCTCATGCAAAACTTCCTGCTTCAAGATCAAGATTTATCGTTGTGAATAAAATTTGGCCTCCCAAAGGATGTAGATTCAGTAAAGGCTTCCTTATTAGACCGTTTTGTAAAAAAGAAGTGTAAGTCCTCAGTAATTCTATTCAGATGCTCGAGGCTAAATAGTTGTACTTCTAAAAAAAATACTGTAATTCTAAATAACTTCACACGCAATAAAATAGAATTACTGTATACTGCATTTGAAGACTGTCCTAAAGTCTCTGAAATGACGAGTGAATTGGTTATTTTGTGGAAATATGGTAGGATAAGGGCACAGTTTCGGTTCTTGCCATAGGCACTATTTTTTGTAGGTACGCCGCTGCTTCATTGGCCGATTTCTACTAACATAGCTTGTTGATTGAAGTAAATAAAGTGAAAGAGAAAAGATTTTCTCCTCTCTGTAGAAAACACCTATAAAATTAGGCGGTATTCTCGTTCGTATTATCGCATGTATGAATCGTTTCCTTTCTTCAATATCACCAACACAACAATGAAATGTAATATGAGGGTAAACTTTATGCCTGTAGCGATAAATTCATGTTTTGTCGGTAAATAGTTCAGTTTATATATGTCTATATACACTCTACACTCTACACTATACAATATACACTGTAGAGAAACTCATTACTATGGCTCATTCAAATCTATTTTTAACGTATATATCTTTGTTGAGGAGCGGTCATTCTTCCCATTCTTAGTATAGTTCGATAATAGTTGACAAATGTCTAACTATCGACATGCACAACAAACGTGGTAACCTTGTTTTAGAAATCTTAGTGCACGCTTCAGTCAGCGTGTTCGGTGATTATTAAATTTCAGTATTTTCTTCGTGAAACGTTGACGTGGGCACTTTATTGTTTTTGGGATGAAAATGATGATATAGATTGCTAGTACCAGCGAAACACGTTGATATGTCTACTGTATGTAGTGCAGGGCGCTTGGGAATGCGAGTATGCTGCTGGGTGAGGAGGATGTTCGTTCGACAGTTATATATTTATCTTTATTAGTTTTCTTCATTTTTATACAGAACTATTAGAACAGTTGTACGAGGAAATATTTTACCGTGTCCTTTGTACCATATGTCATCTAGATTTTCAAAACGAAAGACTTTTCGAGGAAGCAGTCTTCGTTGGTGCATTTCTGTATTGTCTATTCTCGTAGCTAGCCATATTGGAATTTTCTATGTTGTTGCGAATAATATAATTGGAATCGAATTCTTACCCAGGTGATTCATCTTTCACAGAACTTACCAATATTTTTTGTATCTGCCGTACGTTACGCTTCTCGTATCCGACCTCCAGTTGCTTTAAACTATATGAAATGATAGGTAGTTAAAAAGACTGTATGTGGAGGTAAAGAGGTAGGTTGGAATACAGGTTTGCTGCAGTCTGCTATTTTTGCTAGGAAATACTCTTTGCTTACATATTTTTGCGGAGGTAAAATTATTCATAGTTAGTACACCTAGATGATTGCTATTTCTATGAGTTTTACGTCCTGTTTTTATTTCTCATTCGATAAGTTAGTTGATTATACAACCATCGCGCTCATAGAGTAATATGTCCGCTGCTCCACCCCCGTATAATCGGCTGGAAAATGAAGAGGATAGCTCTTTGGAACTGCAGTGCAACACTGCTGACACTACAGTGGGTTCCCCTAACAACTCACAATATGCAGATTCTCCTCCACCGTATACGGCCGATTTGCAGCATCAGGATCTGCCCTCCAGTGAGACACCATCTCGGTCTGACACTTCTCAGATCAAATCTCCTCAAAGGCCCAAATTCATGGATGACATTGATGTCGCTACACCAACCGTTCACGTAAATCAGTCACTGACAGCAAATAATTTTGGTGAGTCACCTGCACGATGTTTTTGCCCGACATGTCATCAGCATATCATTACAGCAACTGAGAATGAAGCAGGTACCCACACATGGGTTATGTGTTGTCTTATCTGTTTCTTTTGCGGAATTCTGCCGGGACTTATTCCGTTTTGCGTACCCGATTGCCAGGATGTCAGACATACCTGTCCTAACTGCAAGAAAACAGTTGCTGTTTTTGAAAGATGAATCTACCGCAAGCAATGATGGAATATGTAATGAGTCTATTGTATTCAACACTAATGAATGAATCATACGTAGTCGTAGTGTTTACTGTTACTAATAGCAGTCAGCAGTTTATCATTAAATATATATTGTATTTTATGCAGTACGCACAAACTGCAGCCGGAGCAGACAGCTTATCTCATTTTATGTTGTATATAATATGGATATAGGCAAATTTTTATGACAGATGTTGTCTTTTGGTTGAAGTATGTTTATTTTAGCTCCAGAAACGTTTTAGTAAGTCGTTCAGCGTGATATTTTAATTATTAATATTCGGTGTACTGACTGTACTGAAACCGCTCTTCAGATGTAATTTTCATCAGTCTTGTTTTCAATTATTTAGTAGAAGAGGAAAGTGTAACTCGAATCTGTTAGCTAGAGAGCCAATGAGAATGTCTGAAACATTCTACTACAGTTTGGGATAAATAGCGGTTCACTAGCGATATCCAAAAATAGTTGCGGGTGATAAAAAGCTTTCCGGGGCATAGGAGAGCAAGTTATTAAACGTAGAAACACAGCGTTACATCATCTTCCATACCCTTAACAAGGTTAATTCTTATGAGTTAAAATCACGATTACATCCCACGATTACACCGCTGTGATAAGTTTTAAGGCGAATCATTTATGTGCTGATTTCATAACTGTATTCGGTTGGCTGCCAGACTTAGATGCAGAGAGGCCGAGAGTTTTTCTATTTGTTAGGCCTCCTTTGCTAATACCGAAGTATAGGCTTAAGACAATATCATTATATATGTAAGGTAGGCCCATGACAAATATTATATACCTTGGCTGGAGATCACCTAGGTCCTAGATTATCAGGCATTAGGCTTCAGCCTGCCTCAATTTTGTAGGTAAATCCGGTAATGATTAGGTTGTTTGATGACGATAAAACAGATTATTATATATTTTAACCTATGAACCAGTGAGAAGATATATTATTAGACATGGAACCACCTCCGGAATACTCTCTTTATCCGGACCAACCGCCTACTCCGAATTCTCCATCTTACTATCAACAATCCTCTCCACTTTCAACAAAAGTTCAATCCGAAACCAGTCAATATGTACCTCCATATACACAAGCATCCTCTCCAGCATATCATCCGTCCCCCATGCTACATCCAGGATACACAGCAGCCCCACAACCTAATATGGGATACAGCATTGCTACATCACCATCGCCCCAAGCTGGGTATAGCATGACCCCAACCTATCCAGTTCAAACCCATCTGGGTCAACCATCTCCACAAATGATCAGCAGAGCCGTAGTAGTTCAACAACCTGGAGTAATTTTCGGAAGACATCCCACGCAGTGTTTTTGTCCAAACTGTCACTTGAATGTTGTTACTAGTACGACTACTCAACCTGGATCTTTCACGTGGTTTATGTGCATTTTACTTTGTTTCTTTATTGGCTTTTTCTCTCTTATATTGTTTTGTATACCAGAGTGCCAAGACGTAAGGCATACCTGTCCGAACTGTCATCATGAAATACGCGTATACGAAAAAATGTAGAAGTAATATACTGTATAGGTTCAAAAAATATAACAAGGAAGATTAATAAGCAACGTTGAAAAGAATGGATTTTCCTCTATCCTTACAACGCGTCTCAGCAAACTGCGGTTGTTTCTTTGAAAGCATGTTTTTTTCGCGGATATATTTCCCCAATGAATATAATCGATGTGAAACCTGTAGTGATTATTAACATCTCTTGCCTCTCTATGCGCCTGCTCAGTCTGGCTCCACATCTGTATAACCGATTAGACTTGATCTTGAATTTAGTAGTTTATCATGGAAACAAGATTAAATGTCGAAACCCAGCTGAAGTTAAATATTTTCTACTCTTACGATATCCAGTACCTGTTATTACAGGTGTATAGAAAATGATATACACTTTTATTCATTCGCATGATCCAGAATTTAACGCTACAGCAGAAACGCAATCGACGGTTGACTGAATAGCTAGTAACAGTTCATTAGTGCGTGAAACCATTGACATACTATTCCATCGCGAAACTTCATTCGGCGATCGTTACGTCGAACGGCAGGGCAGGGGAATTGTTTTTAATATTTCATGATGGCCGTGAGCATGTTTTCAGTCGTTTTTTTAATGTACAGTAGGCGTTGCTACTTTTTACATGTAAAGGGAGATGAGTGAATACAGAGTAAGGATTATTTGAACTTGTTGTACAGTTGAATTGGCTAATCATGTGCTATAGAATATATAGAGTGAAGTACGCTGTACTTCATTAAAAAGGACAGTATAAAAGGAGACGTCTAGTAACTTGAGAAATTAGCTTCTGTTGAATGGTGTGTTAGTCATTGAAAGTGTAAATTAGTAACTCATATATGATATTTTCAAGGGAATTACTATTGTTAGGTATAAATAATCTATCAGAGAAGTTAATAATGGAACAACCCCCCGAATACACTCCTTATCCTGCCAAGCCACAACCTCCCTATGCTCCACCACAATACCAACAGCCACAGTCCACCACTGGTCCCCAATATGTTCAAGCGACTACGCAAGTAACGGGACAACCTATTCCACCTCCCCCGATGCCACAGCCAGGGTATGGAGCTTATCCAGCCGCGCCACCGCCGCAATCGGGTTATTTCATTGCCCCGACCTATACAGGAGGACAACCAATAATTGGTGGAGCCCCGACTACACAAGTTGTCAACAGAACGGTGATCGTTCAGCAACCTCTTAGTGTTTATGGAAGGAGTCCAATCCAATGTGTATGTCCAAACTGTCGACAGAGTGTCATAACAAGTACAAACGTTGAACCTGGTGCCTATACCTGGTTAATGTGCGTTGTGATTTGTTTATTCTTTGGCATTTTTGGTCTTATACCGTTCTGTGTGCCAGACTGCCAAGATGTCAGGCACAGCTGTCCAAACTGTCACTACACAGTTCATGTAAATAGAAAGATGTAGAGGCAAGATGTAGATGGACTTATACTGTACATAATAGTCATCTAAAAAATGAGGTGTGAATAGAACACTAATAAGCACAGCACAAATAATACAGTGAAGAATAAATAATCATAATGTTTTCTGATTTAATTCTGCATTATTCTGTTATTACTACAATATCTTTTTCTATGATTAATTATGTTTATGCTGTATATGCAAATGAAATAAGTGTGAAATATGTAAAAATATATTTTGTTGCAGCTCAATTGAAATCTTAGAATATAATGTAGGAATTCTTGGACTAGAATTCAATACCTATACATTGATTCTATTTCCTTGACATGTGTAAATGTACACCCCTCAAACATCTGATAAAATGCAAATTCCTTGTAGCCTGTGTAGTGTACTGTACATCAAAAATATTGTTTCGTCGCAATTACAAGTATTTCCGGCATGTCGATAGGTTCATTCTTCAGTATGTGGGCCTGCTTTGTCGATAGATTGCTCAAACATATTGTAAAGAAACGTAGTCAAGCTTGGCGGCACTAGGTTTCTCAATACTCATGCTTGGTTGGTTTCTTATGGATTGTTCAAAGACAGCCAAGTAGGAGAAGTAGGAGTGGCTATTAAGCGAACAACATACCTTGTTGCAGAGGTAATGTTTCAAAGATTAAAGGTTTGAGCCAACCCTGCGCGAAGCAAGTCGATCGGCAACATTCAGCCATTCTGTTAACCGCATTTGCTCAATTCGTGTCAATTTTGTAATTCTTGCAATTTTTAGAACTTTAACACGATACAGTGGACGCCACTTATTGTGGTCGCTTTGGGAAAGTCTGTTATTGATAACAATAACTGACTGACAACATTAAGTGATGGATATGAATATGATATATATTATGTTTTAGGACTGATTGATATATATAGCAATACTACCCGATTGATAACATTTTCTGCGGTATACGATGTATATCGAATATTAAAAATTAGGCCGATTTTTTTATACCAGATTTTTGAGCACTGTAAAGGCAAAATATATTCGTGACTCCTATTTCCATGATTTGATGTTGCCTCAGGATGTGTATGGCGTTGACTCGCTGGTAGTATTTTTTACGCTCGATGTCCTCAGGGATTGATAATAACAACACTACATTCACATAAGCAAGTAATACTAAGCGTACGGCCTTACTATAAAGCAAATACTGTTATACATAACATAATTAATTATTAATAATATTTAATTTTCTCTCCACAAATTCAGCTGACCATATAAGCACCCCTTTTTTTAATATATCTGTGTCTAGGTTGAAATGTCAAAATGAAATATCGCCATTTGTACCCAAATTTATCTTCATAATACAAACGCCATTGCGAAATTTCTATCACTCCAGCCTACCTTCCTTTTTTCAGCCTAACTGCCTGACAAGAATAGACTCCTCATTATTATTATACAATGCAATATTACTCTTCAATCTGACCTCATAGTTCCTGCTACGTAGAAAAAGGTTTAAAACATGTCTTCAACTTCATCCATAGCCAATAAACATCAAAAACACCTTATCAAGACTCTTAAGAGTTACGAAGGAGTCCCGTTATTACCCAAGGAAGATCAAAACCCGACGTCTTCCACGAACAGTCTAAATTGCATATGTCCGATATGCGATGAATGTATTCATACAATGCCATGTCGTGCGATGGGAAAGTTGACTTGGATAGCTGCTGGATTTTTATTTTTATTTTGTGGATTCTTTCCTGGTTTTATACCTTTCTACATTGACTGTTGTAAGGATCTTCACCACAACTGTCCGAATTGTTCGCTGACTATTTATGTAGAAAAAACGTGTCCTCTATCGGGACGTCATGCATAGAAACGAGCTGGAATAGGCCTACTGAAAAGGCATGAATATAGACTTGTGTGGAAATTCGTGTTTCAATACTTACCTCAACACAGTCCTGGTATACCTTCAATGGGATTTGTATATCTTCTTGATTTTATTGAAATCCAGTACTTCATTTAACATCGATATAAACTTCTTATAACAACAAGAATTGTACACAATTATGCAGAACTCCCGTTGTTGTCAATCGTGAAGTTGTCACATTATCACCATTAGAATCACCGTGCTTGGTAGATCAATGCAGATCAATGCATTGTATCATCTACAATCTACATTCTAAATTGCGTGTGATTGACAGCAAACTATATATGTGCTACACACATACACTCCGCCTAGAGCGGGAGTTCTAAATATATTAATCGTCATCATTTATATATCAAAATCCATGTGAATCATATATTACTGCACCCATTTTTGCAGTTCATTGAGCTATGAGCATATTAAGCAAATTTTCGCAAATAGGTAACGTGGAGTCAACCGTGAAGCTGTAAACCTCAACTTCGCCACGCTTGACAAGTAACCAGGGGAATCCCCGCATTGCACCTGTCAGTCTTACTGCAGGAAACCTCTCTATTTCGTGACTCCAATTCTTAATATTATTATTGTTCGTTGGTTATTCTGAACAACTATTTAATAAACATTCTTCATGGATAAAGTATCGCTGGAGCATTGCAGTAAGATAGTTCCGAAGTCGTATGTGAGCCAGGGAAATCAATCACTTTTAACGCAGAACAATCTCGTGAGGGTTCTCTTGGAGAAGGTGTGCTATTCTTCCCATTTTTTTCATCCTCGGTTTCTCCTATTTTTTTATTTTTATAAACCTGGAAATGTCGTTAACAGAAAAAGATTCCTAAAGAGGGATGGAATGAGCAGACTATAGAATTCCTTCTCTCTCAACTGTCCCTCATGGACAGTAATAATTTTCTTGGGAACTGCGGTGTCGGAGAGAGAGAAGGGAGAATATTTTCCGGGATTGTAGCAAGAAGGCATTTCAGGTTTTCACATCAACATTAACGAATTTAACTTAGTAGGTCTTCTCATCTCGGAAATTTTCTGTTGTAGATTTTCCCATGGCATTGGGCGATCCGGAGACGTTACTGCCGTTCAGCCAAAGGCTGCTGGGTCCAGTTTATTGAATCAACTTTGCACTAGTCTTGTCCTTCATCTTATTCATTTATCAGGTTTTTGGATAAAATTTGTTAGATATATCTCCATATATTTTTGCTTAGTCTTCCAGGGTTACATAAAGGTGGTTTATATAACCATTTTGTTAGAGGGACCGCACTACTACAGTAGTACCATAAATAATTTGCTAAAGTATTATATGCTTATTAAGACTAGTGTATAAGTGCTGGCAATATTATATTATAATTAATTCGGCCCACATTTTAAACATTAAAATATACACAAACATAAATATATGTATGAATACATGTTTTGTATTATCTATTCTAATATCAATAAGGAATTGAATAATCCATCCTAAATATTATTCATTTCCGTTTCTGCAAGGTATAAAGTCTGCAGTATCTTGCATTATCGTACCAATGGCAACAGGCATGACTCTGACACTGTGCTTTCTAACTCTACGTAGTTTGAGACCTGACGCCGAATATATTATATGGCCCCGGATCGATCAAAAATCATGTTTTAAGGTGACAAGAAACAAAGTACTAAATTCGTAAAACTTGCAATGCAATGCCACTTATTGACCATATTTTTATATATTTGTAAGGCTATAATATCGGCTGGTTACAAGCCTATCGTTATCGAGAACGTGCTGGAAGGTGATGAGCTTCGTACTGATCTTGATGCTGTGAAGAGATCAATAGAGGATGTCGGAAAGTTGAAAATACTTTGTGTATATACCACTACTTCATGTTTTGCTCCCCGTGTTCCAGACAAGTATGACTATCAAAAGTTTTGAAATGAATGTGTAGCAATAGATAATGTTTCAGAACACAGGGGAATGACTTTCTGTCGTGTTTTTTGAAGAGGAATTAATTTAATTATAAGGAATATATCCGAAAGAATAATTAATCCATTTTTCAAAAGTTAGTAGAAATGATGAAAGCGGCAGAGATCATCATATCAACCAAACCTTTATCTT
>QXVX01003950.1:4317-16844 GCA_013436065.1 Halocynthia aurantium
GTATGATGTTTAAATATTCACATTTCATGCCGAGTCTACGACATACAGCTAACATAGTGTTAGGTTGCGAAGGTCTAAAATCCACTTGTTCACGTATTCTTTCATGAGTAATTTCAACATCATATTCCGATAAAAGTTGTACGTTGCCCTGTTCTATTATTCCAATGTGATTCTCTTCAGAAATTTGATATTGACATACATCTTCTGTGCTTTGAATTCCACCGGGGGGGGTTGTAATATCATCATCCATTTCCACAGTATATTGAAAAAGTTCTTTTTCCAATGCAGCAGCGGGAGTTCTAAAAATCAGTTGCAGTAATTTTTTGTGTTGCCATAGAAACTAAAAGGTCATTGTGATTGCCCCAGTCATTTTATACCGTTTTTACTCACTGTAGTTCAGAATGGATTGTTTTGATTAATTAAAACTCCCGCTGCATCGGAATATATTCGAAAATAGTTTTCTGCCAATCACACATGCAATTTAGAATGTAGATGCATTGATCTGCACTAAGCACAGTGATGCTAGGCGTTATATATATTCATTGACATCAATGGGAGCTCTGCATAATTGTGTAGTAACTTATTGTTTTATGATAATAAATATGGTGGATTCGTCAATGTGTGTGTATATACCAACAAGGGACATATGTACGGGTAATCTTTACTCAATGACTTGGTTCAGTTCCAGCCAGGTTTTAACGACCTAGTCTGAAAGTGAATTGGTCGGTAAACCAACCCCTCACTTAGCGACCTGGATTCGATCCAATGAAATGCATGTAATGTATGTTATGTAACAATTTCCTCAAGTTTAAAATATAAAGCTCCTAGCAGATCAATCCTGTGATAATTGCATTTTCAAATTCAATCTTGGATGATAATATAAATCAGCATTCAAATAATTATTTTCACATGCAAAGTCTATTCATTATGCAGCAGTTTGAAATGTAAAGTTCCAGTTAATTAATTTAATTTTCAAAGTCAATGATATGTTAAACAGGGATAATATAAATTAACAATCTGAATCATTGCATCTGGTGTAAACTTGGCAACTTTTATATGCTTTTTATCTTTTAATATATTTCAATCTCGCCAAAATAAAACACCGGGAAATGTCCAATCATGTTGTATTCTCAATAACTACAAGTCGTTCAGAGTTTACTCTTTGTCGCCTCTGACAGCAATTCATGAAAAGCGACTGACAATATTCTTGACGTAGATAGGTCAGGGTGGCACTGGAAAATGTACAATCGTGTTGTATTCCAGATAACTACATGAGTGTATGTCGCCTTGTCAATATGATTTCATGTGAAGCGAGTGAATATCAATATACCAAATGTGATTTGTGAGATCTATATGTAGATATGTCATAGAGGGATTTTGGAAAGAACAAGTGGTACCTAGGATTCATTCATTCATTGTTGGAAGTGAAAAATGTTTAATTGTAAAGGTGTTTTTTCATTTAAGGATACCGAGTGAGATATCCTGTTTAGTTTCCCCTATGGAGATGATGAATCTTGATTAAGTAACAGCACTAACAGGCCTTCATGTGCTGATGAAACTGAAGTCAGTGCTGTTGACTTGAAAATTCATCTTATGTTATTGGCATATATCTGTGTGTAGCACATAAATAGTTTGCTGCCAATCACACGCAATTAATGTAGATCATACACTGCATTGATCTGAACTAAGCACGGTGCTGCTAGTGGTGATAATGTGACAATTTACTATTGACAATAACGGGAGTTCTGCATAATTGTTTACAATTCTAGTTATTAAACAATTTTCATCAATTTTCATACAAGCATCACTTCTATCTAACTAACAATAATAGGTATGTTAGAATAAGATAGAATAAGTAAACTACCGTATGGATGCAGATCTGTTGGTAGTGTAAGAGCCCTATTGTCGTTTCTGTCATATATCTACCATTTCATGTCCAGCACATAAAGAGTTATACTTCACGACCAGTCCTGGGATACCAGTATGTGCACACTCAATGAAATAAGTGTAATTGTTATTATTTATAACGCTTGACGGAGGGAACACTGGTTATAATAACTATTTGCGAGATTTGTCGAAGGAATACTTGAAATGCGTTTATCAACACCGGTGCGGGGGAGACACCTATCGTTAATTTTTTATGAATTATTTTTACACTAGAGTTGCATCGGCGGGAAATGGGAATGTTAATAGTATTCTAAAATATATTTACTCATTTATTCGTTGTCAATTGTTATTCAGAGTTTTTGTTTTTAGCTTTCTTCGGGAACTATTCATATGGATGATCACCTAAACCTCGGCTTATGGAACGTTTATAAAAACAGTCACTCACAGGATGAAACAAATTTTCTGTTCGGAAAGAAACAGGAAGGAAACAAGTTATATGAAGTTCAAAATATTGCACATATCGAACCAAGAGAACCAGTTTAGTTTTAGCAACATTAACACATAAGCAGGTCCTCCCATACTGACGCACACAATATAAGAAATAGACGATTTGAATACCCACTATCGAACTTTTCGTAGGCAATACCCACATAATTGAATTTTTGAATAAAATATAGAATAGAGGGGATATTTACCACTTACCAACTGGTTGATAGTTACTAATTTATATTGCATTCCAAATAAATACCTTATCATTGACCTATACCCTACCTCAAATGAATACAAAAGCACTAGCTCCTAACCCAGTGGTTCTTAACCTTTTTTTACCTCATTACCCAATTCCGACTACAACCTAATCTTCATTCCCCACTAATCTGGAAAAACTTTTTTCCTACCCTATCGATTTTGGCACATTACAGACATTCGACAGGCTGTATAAGCTCAGTGTATAAAAAAGCTTTCTGCAAACATTATTTTGGCGTCATGTTGAGTTCCCCATAGGTTAAGAACCGCTGACCTAACCTATCTCAAATATATACTATCACTATCCCTTTGACTCCATGAAGTGATACTATGTGCTGTAAAGTGTTATGATCAGTGTGAGTATGTCAATATGGAAGATCCTGCTTTATTTAATAGACCTAGTAGGCCATTGTTCAAGCAAACTATCGCATAGAATTAAAGTCTTTGCTTATTCCAAAGTACATGTTCTGTGATGTCATTTTCAGACTTTTCGAGATCCATCGGTGGCGTTGATCCAAGGTGAAAGTCAATTACTTGTGGTTGCTGCTGACAGCTTCGTCACCATTTTAGGTGATGATGGAACACGATACAAATCTACTGTTAACATTGGTAAGTGATTTGTATACATGTTTCTATATTTTCTTGGTCAGTCGCCCATCGAGTATCATGCTGTTATTTGACACAAATAGATCTTGGCCTTATTTAGAGTGCAAAGTAGATGCCATGTGCCTACGGCCAGATGGACAAATGATCATTGTTGCTGATTCACAAGGAGCTTTCCATATCATTTCCATATCCAGTGGAAACATTCTATTTTCGCACCAAGTTGTGGATCGATCATGCAACACAAATTTCAGTAATAATGGAAATATTATTGATGAGGAACGTCGCAGCTCTGATTCGCTTTTTTGCAGTGTGGGATGTTTAGAAGATGAAGAGAAAGGTCTGTTGTTCAATGTAATAAGAATTACTTCATCACTAGTCACTAACATTGTATGTGCAGAAGGTCTGTTGAAGCTGGGCCTTATGCTTACGGCGTAATTTTGCCAACCTGCATTTAATTCGGTGGAAACTTTATTACAAGGTGTTCAAATGTCATAATATTAATTAATAATAATATTCAAGTTAATTTTTAGAATATGATATATTTCCATGAAACTTACCACCAAGAAAATATACACAAGATTTTGGTTGCAATGTTCTTGACATTGAGCATCAGTGATGCATAAAAATTACAGGCCACCGAGGTTACCACCTAACCTAACTCGAAATGTTATGTTTTTACAGATTCATATTGCATTGCTCTTGGTATAAAGAATGGAAAATTCATTCTTGTCACCAATCTTAGATTGGAACTGCTAGAAAAAGGTATGTTTGTGTTTTCAACTAAAAATTCTACATTATAAATCTGAACCTTAAATCATGAAGCCAGCTATATGCATTGATTACTTGCTTTTGGTTGCAACATGGTGATTGCAGTAATTGCGAAATACTTTAAATTATTTATCTCGGACAGAGGGATGATAAACTAAGAAAAAGAAATCGGATTCCCTTATTCAAATTTCTGCTTTATTACCGTAAATATAATTTTACATTCAAATGATGTTATATGTGTACTTGTTTCACTGCCAGCATGTAATGAGAATGACATGGAAATGGTAGCACAAGTGCAGACATGCATGCAAATGAAGGAATATGATACATCATCTGTCCACACAAAAGAAATGACCGGTATAATTGCAGTGGATAATGGAATTTTTTTCACATTGGTAAGTGACATATGCTAAATGTTTAACAGGATTAAGTATCTGTACTAGTATCCATCATGCTTTGTATCATTAATAATATCTCATTTGGAATATTTCATTCAGGGAAAAGGGGAGAAGATTTTAGCATGCTGGAAGCAACCTTTTAGCTTTGCTGAAGTTGCTATTTCTACCTCTGCACCATCTCTACAGCTTCACTGTGCTGTTGATTCGAGTCTCATGTGCAACGATGACGAGATCAAGATCGTTAAGTGCATTCCTTTCTTTGAGAATCTCTACACGCTCGATTCACATGTGAGTTTTACTATCAAAATACAACCGCTATCATGGTTTGTATGTTTTAATGTGCATTCTCCTTGTTTACTTCGGCGATTCAGGGTTGCCTTTGTCAATGGGACAGTGAGTACCTAATCTTACTAAGGTGCTGGGTTGACGCAAGAATCCGGGACTTCATGGTTACTGATTCAGGACAGATGAACCATAGCGATAGGTCAGATGGCTGTTGTAATTATGCAACGTCCTTTTCCAAATTGAATGTTCTACGTCTTTTGATGACTTTTTCTCTTTGCAGTGGAAAATTGTATGCTTCTGTGGTAGATTCGGTCACAAATGATTTATCGATATCTGTATTCCAGTTGCCAACGTTCGACAAGGTATGATGATGATTGATAACAATTTGATAATTGCGTATTCTGGAGAACTGCAGATTGGAACCATTTCTGTTTAGGTCTTCTCGGTGAACTGTGTTGGACAAGCCTTTTGCAAGATTGCAGTTGGATCGCCATTTACAGAAACCGTAATTTTTATCGATGGTCAGATAAATTACATCAGGTTCAAAGTTTTTGAAAAATCATTACCTGCTTACTTGAGCATTCTAGAGTAATGGTATTACCACCATATCTAGACATAAAGTACTAGTACATACTATAGATCAGATGTTCTGTGTTGATCCGAAGGTAGCAACTGTTGCAGCATATTCATTGAGCGGTAACATGGTTCTTGAATAACCTTTACCAAGTGACATGATTCCTGGCTTTCGTTACCTGGTCCAACATGTTTCTCACGATTAAAAACTTAATAAAATATATATAATAAAAATAGATCAATTTTGATATTGACATCATAATTATTTCATGCAGCAATAAGGTCTCTCAAATCCGCATCAACTCGGTCAGCGAAGCGTCTCCTGAAGATCGGCTTTTTCGACTTCTCAACAAGCACATGTATGATGAAGCTGAAAAATTCGCTCAGTCAATGTGCTTGAATTTACAGAATGTGTATGAGCAAAAGGTTTTTTTATATTCTGTTTCATATATGTATATTGATCATAGGAATTCTATTGTCAAATCAGTTGGAAAATTATTTATTTATTGTCTTAGGCTTCATATCTGGTCAACACTATTTTGGGTGGAAGTGACAACGAGTGTTTGCAACCGACATTCAAGAATTTCAAAGATACACTGGCAAAGTATGTAACTATTGGTACTAAATTAAGTAGTGTGGTCCGAAAACCTGGTTTGGGTAGGTTAAGTGAGCTTATGTTTGCTTAAGAGTAGAAAGGTTTAGCCTGATCCTATCCCTCAACCAAACTTCACCTGAGCTACCTTTTTCGGATCAACCACACTACTAGACTAGTACCTAACTATTATCTTACCATCACAATTTGAATCGCTTTTTCATTCCTTTGTCTCTTTTGCTTAATTTGTAATTTTTGCTGAATGCTGGTTAAACATAGAATATCCGAAACATATAAAGAATGTTTTTCAAATGAAACGAAACTACTTCTAGATGTACCGATTTTTGTAGAATCACAAACAGTATCATTGTCGCTGAGCTCTGCATCGAAGCTGTTTTACCTGATCTTCAAATGTCGTACGAGTTGCTAATGTTTGCACGCATGCGCATCGGTGGCAGCTTAACAAGAATGAGGCAATCGTCTTCGACTTTCAATGAAAACAACTCCCAGGAACATGATATGATACAGCAGGTGAATATTGTCCCTTTGTTTTCTCTTCTTGTTGGAAAGTTAAAATAAAACATCTGTGCTCGATCAAGATCGATCATTTGCTCAATCGACTTGTCACTTACAAAATGGCGTTTGGTCGCAAAGCGTCGCCAACTTCAAATCAGTGTGGTACTGAATGGCTTGATTTCCGTGATGCCTACCTACCTCTAGAACTGACACGACTTCTGTCAGCCGGAAACATCTCAGCAGCGGCAATTATTTTGCTGAGACATAAGGTATTGATGAATCTTGTATCAGACTTTTACTTCCAAGGCTGTGGAGTTGGTTATGAAAAAGATTTCAATTTCAGTACCAACCAACTCTAACCAACCTTGTACTATTTCAACTTTTAATACCGCTGTATAATTTGTGACTTAAACATATAGTTTTCTGTCTTCTACAGGCAGACCTCATCAACTTTCTTGAGTCAACTGAATCGCAGACCATTGACCAAACAGCAGTGATAGAGAAGCGTCTACAAACCTTTTTGGATAATGTACCTGACACAGTGAATGTAGATGTTCTTGTTCCCTGGTTCGAGAATTCTTTAGTTCCAACTTTATTGGGCAGAATCCCATGCAGTCTAAAGGTTGGTAAAAACTTAATCTTGTATTTTTTTATTTTTAATACCATTATTTAGAGTTAATATCTTAAATATAATAAAGTTTGCGTTATTACATGTATCTGAGACAAGGAAACATTTTTTGACAGATCCTGGCAGCATGGCTCCACACAAAAGCTGAATCGTATGAGCAATCGAAACCTGATGGGTGGCCAGAAAATGGAATCAAAATTGCCAGTGTGCTTTTCAATGTCCAAAACCAGTTATCAAGTTTAGGATATATGAGGTTTGCATCCTATTTTGAATTTCTCCGATGTTATATTTTTTGTTATCAACCAACAACTGTTTTCTTCGAAGCGATCTGGTCTCTGCCGTGTCTCAAGCATTCAAATCGACATTGACTGAAGTCTCAAACTTGAGAGTTTTGGTATCCCGCCTCCAGCTCTTACTCAGACTAAAGCAGAACTACAAGTGCAAAGTCACCTTGTCAGAATTTATTCAGGTGATTCATGGTTTATATAGATCAATAGGTGTTTATTTGATTAAGAAGGTTCGATTCTATCATTCAATAGAATGTTATCAGCTTTCGTTTCAAATACTAAAATCCTCCCTTTATTATTTGTTCTTCTGTTAGAAAATCTCAGTAGAGAATTATTGAAGATTCCTCCTTACCCTTATTATCTCATTTTATTGACGGCGTTTTGCTATTGTTTGCATCAAATTCTATGCAGGAAACCACTATGTCTCTGACATATCGTATGCTGGACAGAGTTATGGTTCCAGAGCTTGTTTTATCTGTACTGGAAACTACAGTTAGACCTTACATGCGGGAACACAAACTTGATGAAGAGGAAGTTCTGTTTGGATACGTCGAAGTAAGGCATACAGGATATGCTATATGATCTTTAAGAAGTTTTTCAAAGGATCCATTTCACCATTTTTTGATTAAATACATGGAATGGAATTCAAACCTTTATAACCTATTTCACAGGATTTGATTAGTCGTTGTCCTGATCAAGCATGGGGATCAGTTGAATCGTTGGCTGAGAGGAGAGTAGTTGCAATTATCAAATGCATGGAAGATCTCCAGGTTAGTCAGCCATCTGCTTTTTTAGAATTACTTTTGAAAAAGCTCTTTCATTTTGAACGTTGACACAATGCCGCTTTTTTTTCGATGCCATTATTGACTTCAACGATGGCGTTATAATTAATATTTAAATGCAGACTTTGTGAAATATTAAATTTTATAGAGAGTTTTGGAAGCTTCAGTGAAACTTGCAAAAATCGCTGCTGTGCCTTGGTCTGAAGACACTCAAGCACTCGTGCAAAGAGCGGTAAAGATTGCGAAATCTGCCATAGTTTCTGAAGACTCTGAGGTAGACTTACATAACCTTACATGAACTGGATCATTGATAAACTAACAGAGAACGTTATAGGAGACAGTGGATGCAGATATAGTGACAAGACGAAGCATGCTGTTGAAGGAATTGCTGTACTATGCTCATGTGGAACAATTGCCTACTGTGCTTGCTGAGTATGGTGTTTCCAATGTGGGCATAAAGAATACCGCATGCCATGTTGTAAGTTATATGACTCAAAAAAATATTTATTGTCATGTTACTCTTGACTTGACTTGCTTGTTTTTTCACAGCAATTCATACAGTATCTCATAAACAAAAATACGAAAGAATCACTTGCCCACGCCAATCACTTTGCAAGGACTTTTACAGCAGTGTCCACCCTCGACGTTGGCAAGTACAGGCTGGTTCATTTCCTGAAGCAGAATCAAGTGAGTGTCTTCATTGAAATTTATCAATTTCGAGATATACGCCAAATTGCTTTATTTCCTGCTGTCGAATAAACTCAAAGTATATCATTCTAATGTTTGTAACTCTTGAATAATACCATTCAATGCCACAAGTGAGCTGTCCTAACCGAGCTTATTTTCTACCTTGTATCTAAAATTAAAAATACCCTACCTTTGACGGTGGGGAATATGGTATTGTCGAGCTATTTTATCTATAGTTTGTTAGTGAGCACGTTGCAGTCTCTGAATTTCTGTGACAGGTTTCGGAATGTGTGCACCTGGTTGAATCTGCGTTAGAGGAAAATTCAGAACTGTGTTTTACGCTCGTGAGGAGAGCCATAAATTTTGCGAAGTGTATGCTAGCGAATACTGATGATATTTGGAAGGAAGAGCGAAGAATTAATTGCAGGTAGAATATTTGATTTCTGTACTTCCTTGTTGTGCTTTAAACTTTCAACTAATGAAGGATGAACCAAAGCACTTCTATTGTGTAAAAAATATTACAAAATATTTTTACATCATCTTGCTTTGTCTTGTTAATCAAATTTCAGTCAATGACAGCGCAAAACCACATTGTATCAATAGTGTGTTACTTGCTGTAATGGTATGTTAAAGACTCCTGTTGAAATACCAATTATTTTCCAGAGTGGCAATTGATATGATTGAATATATTCTGAAAGAATGTCAGATAGAGAAACCCAACAGGTTCAAAAATGTGGCATTGGAAAAGGAATTCTTTGAGGAATTACAAAATGACTTGGAGCTGCTGTCAAATGTCCTAATTCTGCAGGTTAGTGACATTGGTCACGGTTTTCATAGGTTTGGGCATGGGCAAAATAATGTGTGGAGCATAAATTTGCACTGGGTCTGGATTTAGAATCAGTTGCTTCAGAAGTGTAGAACTATTAAACACTCATTATATAGGATTTTTACTAATCCTTTACAAACAATTATATGTATGATTTGTTGGGATACGCAAATTTTTATCCCAAGTTAAAAACACAGCTTTATTGCAGTATTTTCTTTTTTGTGATAACAATGTGTTTGTGTGGAAAAATTAATTTCTGATCAATGACTATCATAGGAGAAATACAACAAATGTATCACAGTACCGCAGTACACAGATAACCAATTTACGGAACATTTGCTAACCAACATCGTAGCTGAATTCGATTCATCATCTTTGTGGTCTTCTGTTGAGAAATCAGATTCTAAGGTAAGTAAAGGCAGTAACAAAGCTAAATTGTTTACTGGTGTATTTTTAAAAAATGTATCGCTGGAGGAATATTGAAAAGAGACTGATTTGGAGAATTTCTAAACTGGATCATCTGGTGCCTAGAACCAAATCTGCTAGTTATGATTATAAAGTGATCCTAATTAAATGATTAATTGTCACTAATTGTGTGATTTATAGGAAAAAGGTTGCCACCAGAACAGTTCTGCTAGCTTAAGGTAAGATCAATAAACTAATAATTCACATATCACTTGATCTGATATTTTCAATTAAAAAACTGTCTTTAAGATATTCAATAACATCAGTTCAAATTGTGTTTTATCTATAATCAACAAGTAATGGTATAATTGTGGAATCGTATCTTGTTGTAACAATCTGTCTGTTTTTACAGAAGCGACAATAATTCAACAAATCCTATTTTGATGGATGCCACGAGTGTCAAAGATGGTAACGCACATTCAAATAAGTCCATGACGTTTGCTCATATTTTGAATATAGCAAAAATTCTCGGCGTTCCGTGCGAAATTCTGCGAGGTCAAATTGCCATGCGTGCTGCAAAGAGGGGAGAAAAGGGAGCCTCGACCGCAGTCTTGATCTGCAAGTAAGTGCTACTGGAATGAAAGAACCTATCCATAATCTAATTCTGAATATCTCATCTATTCCACAGTAATTTTAAATTTTCTTTTGATTTGATTGCCATATAAATTTTGTTTTTAGTGAACTTATCCAGTCTTCACCAACTGAAGAAACTGCTGGAGTTGTATTTAAAATTATTCTTGAAATGATGTGTCACTGGTCAAAGAATTTTGCCTATGGTATCAAAATTATACCAGGTAAAACCTTTCCTAGTGAAGATATGCATAGATTAGCATAGTAGTGAGTGCTGAGAAATGAATACATGGTGTATTGTTTTCTCTTCGATATCGGAAAGCGAAGTAGCATCAAATACAATCATAAAGTAATATTAAGGTGTTGTTAGTGTTATATATATTTGTTTGTTTAGAGCTTCATAAGTTGACGTGCAGTATTATGGCTTACGCACGTCAAGATTTGTTGGAGGAAGTTGTCAATGTGTGCAGGTTCTTTAAACTAGGATGCCGTGTGTGCAAAGTCACCGACGTCAATGGTAGCTCATTCATGTACCAGGTATAGAAATGTTAATAAACTTTATATATATCTTTTCATATTTGTGTAAATTTTGTGCTTGAAATCATATTTTACTTCATCATGAAGCAATCATTTCAAAAAGAGGACAATTTCAAAAGCTTATCATTCCTTCATCCTGAAATGGAAGACACTGGATGTCTAAGGTTGAAAGCTGATCAAGTTCTTCCATTGCTTTTGCAGACTTCTGAAATACTAGTTAACAAGGGTATAACGTGCTTACATTTGCTGAACATTCCAGTTTTTATTCTCGAGAAGTTTATGGCATCATTCCTTGACAGATAATTCCTTGAGCGCTGAACATGTTGATGTGGCGCTTCGAAAACTACACAAAGTGGCAAGCGAAGCAGGAAATGTATTGCAAACGGCCCGGCAGTCGCACCTAGCTTTGCGATGGATACTGTTGTGCGTTAGCGCAAGCTTAAGACGTTTAGCTGATCAGCATGACTTTGAGGTATTTCAAAATCCTTTACGGCCAATACAGATGTGATTCATGCATTGTATTTATTACTTTTTTAATTCAGGAAGTCGCTGAATTCATACATAGTAATAATGTATCTACTCGAGTATATTACGCTCTTGTGTATATATTAACCTTTAATTTTTTACCAAGAAATAGCTGATGTATAATAGGTCTTGTTCTGTTACCTTAAAAAGTCTCTAAACAGTAGCCCCAACATAAGAGAATATTCCTAACTTGCTTCTCGGGCTTACGATTTACTATTCTGTATAATAGAGTAAGTCAACTACCAGCGGCAATTTGATTCCAAAAATGGTAGTGGATGAAGGCAAGAAAATCGTTTCTGAATATGCAAACGAATGCATCAAAAAGGTAAAGGCAATGAACGGAAAAAGAGTATTGGTTTTGCGTAAATAATTCACATAATCCCCCTTTTTTTGCAATAGGTTTTGGCAAACAGAAAAATAGATGTTGACTTGGTTGTCGGTCTGCTGACCCTAATCCCTATTGAGCAAGCACACTTACTTCTCCAGTCCGAGCTCAACAAATCAGGAAGCAATTACAAGAGAATTATGGTAAGGCTTCCAATAAATCATTTAATTCAAAGTTATTTCAATCATATATTTGGATTGAATTCCATGTTGCTTCAAAGACATAGGAACAGTAAAAGTAGTTGTTTATGACTGTATTGTTGAATAATTCTTTGTGACCTCGATTAGTCTGCCATTACCAGGCTTGAAAAGCCTTTTTATCAATCTATTTTTCTATGTTTATTCAGTCTATAACAAGTGCAAGTATTGCTACACTCAAGCTGAATTCGATGCATTCTCAAGTGAAGAAATTTCAAGGTCTCTTCATTGATTCCCACTGGGGCAATGCGCTACGTAAAATGAAGGTT
>QXVX01003951.1:0-14835 GCA_013436065.1 Halocynthia aurantium
TTGCGCCGACTTTAGAAGATGCAGAAGCTTTAACCGTTGCGGAGACTACGCCACGGTATGCAGACGTTCGTTATACTGTATAATGTTAAATGCATTCTTTATGTTGTTTATTTACTTTACTAAAATATCAATATTTTATATCCGGAATCAACCACGACGCGCAGGTATCACTCACGAAACCCCGAAGTGGCGTCATCACATGTGAGTTGTGATTTACTACAATTTTATTAACCTCTATGGGCCTTTTTATATTGTAATTTTCCAATCATCCTAGGATTGCGTTTGCGCCGGGTGGAATCGAAAAAGCTTGAAGCGACGGAGAGAATGCACGAAGGTATTGCAATATACTTAAAAAAAAAGGATAATGTAAGGTACTTGGCATAAAGCAAATGCATTATTGTGATAGGGTAAGACGTTATAATGCATGTTAGGTTCTTGCACATTGAATTTGCATGGCCTCTAGGCCATAGGCAATATGTTGACCGAGTAGGTAACTCATCCTATTAACATGTTCCCACACTATGGGATGTTTGCCTATGGGTCTATGTAAACCATCTAGAATTAGATCAGTCCATTTCAAATCCTAATCTTGATAAAAATTAATGAAAATATCATTGTTGTCTTATATTGGACTTTTATGTATGCTGCCTTTCATTTAGTACATATTTACTTGAAACGATTTGGTTTAAATCTATGTCGGGCGCTTGTTTAAAACATTAGTCGCGAAATCACTCCAATGAGGGGCGTTATTTATAAGCAAACTTATTATACGCTGATTTTATCGTATACATTCAACATATTATTGTAATATCCAGCAGCTCAGACGTAGAACGTCGTGGGATCAGAAAGCAGGAAGACGAGAGACATCGGGATAAGGATAAGTTGATGAGTATTTCATATTTATTTTTTTATTCTGGGACCTTAATACTGAATACTGGGAAACGTATTATTATTAGGAAGCTCCGCAGGTGCACATGTGGAGCTTCATTAATTAATGACTTATTTCAATTTCCAAACTGATTTTTATTGAATTTTATATGCATAAATTATCTTGTCTTGCTTGTTACGCATTCTCGCGACGTATTGTAAACCAAAAATATTTCACGCGACCGGCCGGCCGGCCGAAACGGTTACGCTCCGTTAACGTACGGCTACATCGGCAGTTATCCAATAGCTAAACAGTGTATACAGTTCCGAAGGCGCTAGTGGTTGTATGCTGACATCAACAGTTGATGATACACCCTCTAGTGGTTATATGATCACATCGGTTGAAAACACACCATCCAGTGGTTGTATGAATGCATCGGTTGCATACACGCCCATTTACATGCTGATGAGGGTTAAGGACGCCATTCCAGTGGTTGCATGCTGATATTGGTTGAAAACACGCCCTCTAGTGGTTGTATGTTGACATCATCGTGTGAGGACACACCCTCTAGTGGTGTTTATATATTATGTTATGTAAGTACAATGCAATTACTNCTTTTAGTCGGTAGTTATTTCTTTGTAAGTCGATGGAGTAGTAGTGATTTCTGCGTATTTGGTAAATGGTTGATAAATAAATATGCTGATAAAAATCGTTTTACGCTTAGGAGGCAATGTATATGTGAAGCCACATGTAGTATTCTATTAACTAATCCTAATCAATCGAGTAGTCTCTGCATATTCCAAAGGGAATATGTACCGTGAATTTAGGTAATAGATATCACGCAATAGTACGGGGACTTCACTGGAGTGAGCATGACGTAGTAGCTGAAATGGCAAAACGATTTCCGCATAGTGATCACAGTTTAGGGATTTCTTGTGTAGATAATACTCATCAGTTAACCTTCCCTACATATGACTATAATCTCAGATAGCCCTTACTTTAACATCACCTACTGTACACACACATATAATAGAAAAGCATTTGGAAACTATGTAGTTCAATAAAATTATAGGCTATATTTAAATTATGTATACGCTCTCTTTAACCATTACTCAAATGAGCTTACAGAATGCTTACTTCCTGTTTTAAGATGAACTATGCCTTTATACAGTTAGATCAGGCTGAGGGTTAGAAGTATTAAACTTGTAGTCTAATTTTAGTACTATTCTTCACCGCGCTAGCCATTGTTTTCGAACATTAGTATTCTTGGTACATTCTCAGCACAGACTCGATCCAAACAGAAATGTTTTTCATGAGGACTATCGAAAGTTTTCAGAATCTTAGTAATTTCTTATTGTTGTCCTCTAAAACCTGAATTGTTTCACGTTAAAATGCATGCAGAATTTTCCCTTAACAGTTTCTGTTCACTTGCCTGTTATCTGATGTTCCATTTTTGTAACATAACCTCATTCTTTAATTACTAACTTAACCATTATTCTTCTTTGTATGGCATTTCTTTAGTCATTTTTGTTTCACTGTTTAATTATCATTAACACCACCATCTTATGAGGGAATTGTCAACCGAATTGAATCAGCACCACTGTATTCTCTCCATTCTTCTTGGCGTCAATAAAATCCTGTAAATATGGAAGACCTTGGTAAGCAACTGAATTTTCTTTATAGAGTGGATATACTGGTACTTGCCTGAGACTACAAATGCACATCTAATCCATGGTAACAAATTTTTATAACTGTTTAAATCAGAGCTGTGGAGTTATTCACAACTATTGGTTTTCCTCTGTCAAACTGTCACATATCTATAATACACTTATTCTCCATATCACATTCCTGCAGACATTAGCAATGCCTCCAATTACATGTGGTTTAAGGCGAATAAGGTGTGCTATATACCAATGATATTCAATTTTACTCAATGATTGTACTTCTTTAAAAAATAATTGGAGAGTTACAAGGGTATACATAGCTAAAACCTTAATATCCAAGCTTTCGCAGAATAGGGTACTATAAAGTAGCATGATTTACCTTGGCATTGATGTAATGCCTTGTATGTTGTATGCTTTCATTTAATATAGGAATTAAATTTTTATTGTAATTTAACTAGAGGAGTCAGAGTCAGTGATATCCTAACTGAGTCGCAGTCTAGTGTTTTGTATACCAACTTCACAGCCCTTGTTGAAATCACACACAACTCCTGACATATATTGTCATACCTTGGACATCGTATCCTGGATATTATTAAACATTTAAACTAATATATTTCTGCACAAAGACTTAATTAAACTACATTATCACACCTTCAATCTAAGCACTAACATTTTCTTAGTTGACGATCTTAACTTTTCTTGACATTTATTCTGACATTTAATGAAGCAATCGACTTGCTCTGTGGTACGTCTCGTGCATATACCCACTTTCTGTATCAAATTTTACTTGATTAAGTAATGATATGTGTCAGTCATTAATTTAGTAGATTAATTTTGTCTTATTATGCTGTTTCATTTGATTTCTGGTGTAGAAAGAGATTCCTTATAGTAATAGATTCGTCAGGAAAAGTAAAGGTTCATTATATTTAATCAAATTTATAAGAATTCACTTGACTAGTACCTTTCCGACACAACAAGTACGGTAGTTAAACTTTCATCGCGAGTATTGTACAGGGATACAAAAGTTTTATTAGTAGGCATGTTAAATTTAAGCTTAGTAGTAAACTAGGGACATCCTATATCCTATGCCAAGTAGGTAGCTTGAGAGCACGAAGGAAGATGTGTGAAACGCTTATGACAGACCTTTTCATTTTGAATAACAAATTTTATTATCAGTTTACCATTTTCATAGCTATGCAGTTTTTGAATCTGCTGATCTGGCTTTCTATATATATCAGGTCAGCAGTGTTTTGACCGGAATCCCATTTTTAGACAAAGAACAGGTCAGGCCAGGTCAGCATGGGATAGGCTTGGAGGGCTGCTAGCCTAAGTAAGTATTGGAAGATGAAAGGACTGGGAAAAGAAAGAACAATAACCACTGCTAAAATAATTAATTGGGGGATTTTTCCATAGTGATGTAAACCTCTTTAATCCGACAACCTTAGAACCTGGCCATAGCTGGGCCACAGAAAATGGCAGGAAACAGAAATTAGCCCCTGAGGGAAACCCCTATGTTCGACCCGAATCTTGCCAGCTCATTCCACATGTAAATAAGTGTAGGACAGAGCAGGAAACAGGAAAATACACAACTATTTAAGCCTCCAATAAAGCAAGGTTTTTAGTGTGTAGGCTACTTCATTATTATTACATGCTGTCGCAGCTCAAAGGAAAAAAATCAATTTCATGTTATGAGTAGAATGAATAGGTTTTATTTATGATCTTTTTCGAGTAGACAACATGATATGATTCAGAATAAAGGAGAAATGCTGGTCTCAGTGTTGATTTGCTTCATCATATGTAACGCTTTCAGCCTCACTCACCGATAGTGTAACCACTAGCCTGCCTTTCACTTATGTACGGTACTTACGCGAAGTTGCGGTAACTGCCGAAATTCGCTTGTTTATGCTTACGAGTTCACAGGGGAGCTTGTTTATTGCCACTTGTTAATTGAACATTTACCATGTCTATACAGTGCGCATCTTCAGGCCTATGATTGATGGCTTGTTGGTGTGAGAGGAAGTGTGATTTATTAAGTGCCTTTAATCACACTGACTTCAGTTCTGACTCGGGGGTCCGTATTATGCATGGGTATAGAGCTTTTTCAACTATCTGGACGTCAAAGTGGGGTGCGTATTATGCACGACTTCGTATTATATTCGGAAAATTACGGTATATATTTCTAGTTCTATCAGATCTGGTCCATGGACTGTAGTTTATAGACTCCTGCTCCAATACAAAGTGGCTAGGGTTAGCTAATTTAAGAGAAAAGTGTAGGATTGAAACTTGTGTATTTATTTATTATTTGTTTAAATTCAACACAGGTGTACGAATGGCATGGGTATTAATTTCTTTCTTGTTTGCAATTTATCCATTAGCATGAAACAGCTAATAGGTATACTAACTTTCTTAGGCTATAGCAGTGGATTGTTACGAATAAATTTAAACGATATTTGCACACCCATTTATAGCTCTATAGCCTAATTAAATTTAAATCAGATTTTAAGAGGTCATAGTATTTGTTTTAGTTTATATTGTGGCTACTAAAAATGAATGATGAAAGTGAACGTCACTGAATTCTTGTATGCTATTCATACGAAAACTCTGCCATATTTGCCATTCCTGCGGTGTGGTAACATAAGTGTTCGCTTACCAAGCGCTTGTTTCACACTCGTTACCTCCGGGCGTGAATTTCGGTTCAATACATCTAACGAATAGCTTTGTACAATATTTCTCAAGTACCATACCATACTAGCTGCATCCATGAAAATCCTGTATTTCTTACAATAAAAACCTTGTTTTTCTAACTTCACACTTCCGCTGAAGTGCAAGATGACGCATGAGCGGCACGTATTTACGTTGAGATTTTTCAGCAGACGCGTGCCATCGTCATCAAGAATTTTAGGATTGACAGACGTTGCCAGGACTAATAAAGAACCTTATTAGGAATTCTTAGAGCTCGCTACTGTTTTGTTAGATTGGCGTTCGGACGACAACATAGGCCAAATTGGATGTTAAAACACCGCCACATTTCAAAGTTGACGTTATCCCCTTCGAATTATGTGATACGTGCAGGAGAAAGTAATGCATCTTCAGAGCATCGATATCTTGCAACATAATAGAATTATTTCATGCGTAAATTCTCTAGAAACCCTATATATTATAGGGTTACTACAGTATAACTTTTCTCATTATGTTGAAGACTCCGGCTTCAATCCACGCGTGACCCGATGTAAAACTAAAAAAGACAGCGAATTGTCTTGCAGCATACCAAACTTCGGTATCGTATTTCCTGCGAGATCTTCATTTGTCTCTGTAGAGCTAGGATTTTGTCCATAGTGATGTACCTTTCGTTGCCTTTCGCACAACATCTTCAATTTCTCTTAACAGTTGACTTTTTTATCTATATATTATTTGGGATATCTACAAAAAAAATATCGTATCATGGTGACCTAAACATATTTTATTCGAAAACCCCATCGTCATCTATTCGCCTTGTTTTGGCTGCTCGCTTCGTTAACCTCATGGCATGCCAATAACGATGCGGCTTCCTATTTGACAGTGTTCACATGAGTTCAAAATTGAGATGTTACCATTGTTTATTGTGGTGAATTCGGTATTTGTGGTGTGGTGTTCGAATTTTTCGGAATTGAGCATTATTTGTGTGCACGTGACACCTGCCCAAAATCACGTGACTTGTATATTGTTCTGCTCCGTCCTGGCTGTGAACACGGCGAGCCGATCAGACACCATACATGGCGAGCGGATTGTTACGCTGAAGTGCGTTGAGGATTTGCGTCGATAAAAATCTATCTCAGACAATTTTTACCTGCTTTTTTCACAGATTATCGTGAAAGTACGAATTTAAACAAATACCTCTAAGGAGGAAACTATTTCGCTGGGTCGTCTGAGTGCTTAATTACAGCCTTTTAAACGAGAAACCTTTATCTCCCAGGCCGTGTATTTAAATTTTAGCGATTTATTCTGCTAAAGTTTCTTGTTTTCAAAACTCAAATAGCCCAAGGTAGATTGCGAGATATTCAGTTTTAATATAAATATAAATCGGTTTATGATGCTTTCTGAATGACAGTGGCTTGAAGAGTTGAAATATTGCATAACATTCCTTGGCAGATGTAATAACGGGGAAATGTAGCAGGTTTTTCGGTTGTAATTTTCGGTTTTCGATTCGATGCATGCTCCGAAACCTTGCGTTAAGTAACTGTGTTCCATTTGTCAATAGTCTATGTACCGCAATTTTGCGGAACTGATGATTTTTCGGAAAAAACTTCTTGCATCGGTTGATCTGAAGCATTTCATTTTTATATACAACGATTAGCTATTAGACTGAGTACATGTACTTAAAATTTTCGCTGCAAATCAGTACTAAACGCTAATAAAATCTGTGATTTATCCTCGAAGTTGTAAGTGACATCTTGATTGATGGCCTCAATAACTGTGCATTTGTTATTCGCGTTTCGCTCAGTGTATCATATTCTGTTTGTTTATTAACAGCTCTTGAAGGTTTCTTGCATATTTTGGCTAAGTGCAGATCGCACTGCTGCCTTATCTTCGAAATCCGTAGCCGTTAAGCTTAGATATGTTGTACTTGCAGCCAGCCGATGAAAAGAACATCGTCGCGGATTAAGAGCTGTTGTTAGCTGGAAATCTTCAGTTGCTGTCGTCTACCGCCATAAGCCTAGCATTTGTATTTTTACGCTAGAATCGGGAATTCCCTTTTGAAAAAAAAAACAGGAGTCGTGACGATCGTTTGAACTGGAATTTTGTTATTCGTTTATTCGAAGTATTTTGAGTATTTGTGATGATCAGGAGACCCCCTGTATCAACGTTGTTGGGTCGAGTGTATTTATAACGCTGGAGACCTCCTACACAGAATTTAAACCGCTCGATCTCAATACTTTTACTTAGTAGTGTTGTCACGTTGTTTTTTCAACTCCCTGTGCATGATTTTGCTTGACATTCCACTCCCTTTCGCAGTATATCGGTAGCGCAACACTACGAATAGTACAAGCTTATGTAGTATAGATACGACACGAACTGTTTTTAACTAAGTGACATAATAGGACGATACTCGTTTATTTTGAAAAACACAGACGTTTACATGCGTTCCGTTCCGAGAAGTGTTTTGGTTTTGAATAAAAATGACAGCATGTTCTGTCTGTTGCTACCTTTGAATTCTTTTGAATGTTGTGCTGTCATCGATTGGCAGCCAGTTAGAGAAATAGAATACACATCATAGAGATGATCTACTCAGTATATGACAATATGACTTTTATGATAAGCTTATATACCTGTAAAAACGTATTTTCATAGTTTTGAGTAGTAGCACTTTTATTTAATGTGTTTTATTTTTATTGTTATCTTCATTTATATCAGCTAGTTTTGTTGTAGATGCATTACTCCAGGATCTAGAGGCAACAATACCTTTGCAGAACTCATCATATTCGCCAAACAAGAAAGAGCCAGATCCGATCCTCGATCGAGATGAGAGTAGAAACGGCCAGGATATTATACTGAATATGCAAAGTCCTACCTTGGATGAAATACCGGTAAGGGTTCATTTTTGACCGGGGTGTTAACCTTGGTAATTAACTTTGCAATCTAGCTTCGAGAGGTTCAAAATACTTAGAAACGGAACTACTATGAATGTGCTGGTGAGGCGGATGAAATCTAGAATTGAATCCTTCTTTTAAATGTTAAGTGAGTTGCCCGATGAGCCATGGTGATGATGTAAAGTACAGTTCCATTAACTCATAGCCTAACTGTCATATACTATATTCAAAAATAGTGTGGTAATGTTTGTTGGATATGCAACATATATCACAAACTAAATTTTCATTTAGTTTAAATTGTATTATATTTAATCTTGAGTCCAAAACTTTCAACTGGCATAATTTTATATGAATTTCAATGATATTTAGGTTCGTTCTAGGTAGTATAAAGTATCGGAACACTTTTTTGGGCTTGAGTTGAGTCCCATGAGCTACAGTTTCTGTATAATTTGTTGCTACTTGATGAGATGAAGGAGCAAAAGACTTGTAACTTCGTATACTGATTAAGGGAATCCTCGTAGATCGAGGGAGTGGTGCATATATTGATTTCGATAATCTGCATTCTACAGAGTGCCTTTTTTATTTTATTATTACGTGAAAAGCATTATTGAACCTTTATTTATTTTTCATTGAGCTGTTCTGTTATTGTTATGCAAGCTGTGATTTGTTAGACGTGAGCACTGTTATGGTTATTATGTAGGTTTGATGAGGTTGAGCAGTATGTGTTATAATAAGTTATGCATACATTCCGCATTCAATCTAATTAGGTACTGCGTTGCAGTTGTGATGAAATTAGTCACATTGCTCTGGGCATCAGTGACTCACAAGTTGTTGATTTCATACTAAGCATTTAAGTATGTCCTGATAGTTTTGCATGTACAGGATATGAAAGTGATATATAAAGTCCCTGCAGATGATAGCTTGCTGTCAATGGTTAACTGTGTTATATAGAGTCTACACGGAAGTCCTTCCATTTGCTGGTTAAATCAAATTGAATCGCTATTGAAATAGAAAGATTCTGTGAATATAAATGGTGTACTAGAAATATTGCTTCAACGCAGTACAGTATTCATTAATTCAATAAGCCGTTAGCTTTCTGTAGTTCCCTGCCAGTTGAAGTTAAATACTGTGTGGTTTTTAAGAAAATATGTACAAGGTAAGTCATTTCGGTTCTTCGATCAAAAATCTGTCGACCAGACTGATTGATATATGCCGTTATATATATAGATATGTTTTTGAGTGTGTGGTTTCATGATGAATAGGCACGCTCATGTGGTGATGTTTGAACTCTCTGAATGTTCAACAGAAGCACACTACATATTGTTCTTTTCTATACACTTCTTTAATAAGCATATTAATATACCGGATATAGCTAGTATACAATACATATATGAGAATTATTATTAAATAGCATAACACATTTGAAAATTGTCTTGAACAAATAGTGTCGGTAGCTATTTTTTGGTGATGTATGCCAGTACATTATAAAAATCTCTGAGCTGAAATGATTTGAAATTTCCAGCTTTATGCATCGTAATTACCTAAAACATCTTTGGATATCCATGTATTTATCTGGTGTATTTCTTCTTTTTTACAGAATTCTATTTCATCAAAGAGTACAGTAACGATGTCATCCTTGCAGACTAACTTGAGTGAACTTGAATCTATGCTAGATGATTTGTGCATGGCTGAAACCACACCTCAGGGTATGCTTATTATTCAAGTTATGGCTGACTGTTACTTGAAATGAATTAATTGGTTTTCATAGAAATGCTTTATTGTATTTCTGTGATACGTCACATGATGAATTGAACTTACCTGTGATAAATTGGCCAAAAGTATCGCTCTACATTACTTTGTTATTATGATTGAAAATGAATCATAGTTAGAATGGATCACCTTGTGTGGATTTTAATGTGATTTTATACTGTGATGCGTTGTGGCATATAAACTCTTTTATCATCATCCCGATTATACATTTCTGATTTTTGTTATGAGAGATTGTTCCAATAAACCCTGATCACAACATATAGCAATACGAAATGGTAAATTTCATTCCAAAACGCCCCCTGGAACTTCCAATTGCCCCCATGCGATGGTGCCACCCACTTCGGAGTCACTTATTCCAAATTGTTACGATAGAATGCCCGGAGATAACTGAATTGATGTGCAGTGAATATGTATGATGTGTGCATGGCTTCACTTAGTGGAAATTAGATCTTGTGATGTCATCGTATTTCTTAATATAGCACTACACATGACATTTGTGGTTTTATGAGGCAATTTTGGTTGCATTGCAGGTTACCCTGTGAATCCGAAGAAAGAAGACAGTATAGACACATTATTAAAGGAATTGCATAACACCAGTGTTTCTTCTACCGAGTCAGTGTTCATTCTGTTAACAATTATCGCCATGGTACTTTATTCTTCAATTCACTTTTCTATCTGCAGAAACAAAGCACCTTCAAATGTATCTGCAACCAAGGAGCTTGATGATTTGTTAACCTCACTTGGTGATTTCAAAGTTGAAGAGAATGATAATAGAGTAAGAGATCCGAGATGATTGTCCATTTTTTTTCATTTTAAAGTTGTTTCTCAGGAAAAAATAAAATTAATCTCTAAATTCAAGTGAAAATATTTGTAGAAGATGTACAATAAAAAATAGCTGGGTACTGCAGAATAAAATCCTTCCCAAATCTGATATTGCACAACTAAATCATATTTGCCTTTTCAATTGGTAAAATAGTTACCATATATCCTATATACAATATCCTAATTTTTTGCAATAGGAATATAATTTTCAATGGTCTTGCTTGCAAGATTTGTCAAATATTCTAGTAGATTACTGTATGTGTTGCATACTTGTTCACAAGAAAATTATGTACGAGCACAGTAGAATAATAAATTATTAATTTCCAAGGTGAAAGACGTAGATCCAAGTGTTTGGCGGTATACAATTTAATACAATGAATTTTCAAGATGTGTATCTGGGCATTACATTTTTCTACTGTATATCCTTACTTAATTTCTTGTATTAAGCTTATCTCATTCTTAATCTTAGGGCTCGGGGAGTGCTGGTAGCGATAAAAGTGATCCGCCTTATGCAAAACCTGATAAATCAAGATCAAAGCCAAGATCACCCACTGATACCATACCAGCACCAAAACCTCAGACGGCTAAGTCAGGTAGGACTTTGATTTGATCTCTGTGATAAAACAGTGCTATGAAATATCAGCAAATGTCATATTGCATGTGCTGATTCACCTGACACATCACTAATTATGTGGTATTAAACCCCCTACTGTGTGTCTATTTTGCTTCCCATCAGCTTCTTGCACAGGTTGTTCTGTTTGTATTTGTCAATTTGAAATGATGATGATATGATTTGGTTTGAAAGAGGAGAATATTCCATTTTTAATGATTGTACTTCGAATGGATGAGGAATCCAAATGTAGTGCAATAATACAAATCAATAGTTTGGTCTGGTTCAGCCTACCATAGCCTAAACATGATTGAGTAAGATGCACCAGAATACCAAATTTCAAGTCAGTTGAATGGTCTAGAGCCCTAGAAACAAATCAGATCGTCTAATTTCATTCGGGCTACGTCTAATCACGTATACATCTGTAGCCCTATATAATCAAATAGCCATCGACGAACGAGATGTAGCGGGCAGCTTTACGAATGGAACATATGCTTTTGTAAACAGTTGCAGCTGCCGGTCACAGTGTACAGCATCTTAGCTGTTTAATCGATATAATAACAGTACTGCCTACTATTCTATAAACTTTATGTAGTGATAAGGTGTTTGGACATTGTCTAAATCGCATATATCACCCCATTTCTCATAACATATCAAGCACATCGAGTAGTATATCAGTAGTTTAAATTCAATGCCATTGAACGTCATAGTTATCGATTACACCATTTTTTTATTACTGTGCAATCCTCGTGATTGCGTTCTACATCGGCATGCAAATTAAAGTACATTAATTATGCATAGAATTCCAATTGCATATGATGTTTTCATTTCTGGGAAATATTATACTGAAAAGCAATTTATGACCCAATTTTTGGTCATTTATATTTTGTTGGTCCATTGCTTTATTGTATTTTGCAAGTTATTATAGAGACTAGTATTTCTGGTGTGGTAAGGTGAATTTTGAAGATCATTTTAGGTCGTAGCATCTGTCATGAACATTTGTGATTTCATTTTTTGCAGAATCTTTTGATCTTGATTCTATGTTGGGCCAGTTGAACACAGACCTTAGCAAACAAGGCATTCGAGCAGCATCTAAAGGAAATTGTGCAGCATGCAATAAACCCGTTATGGGAGAGGTAGGCTCTTGAGTAAAATGCATTATTCAACATAAGTAACGCTATGGCTATGGCTACCTAGCTATTGTTGGGTGCAGAAAAATACCGGAAAAAAGAAACTGACCTCTAAGGGACCCCCGATCTTCCCAGCTCATTTCATAAACATATTTCAATGTTCTTAGTGGAGAACTAATCTTGAAACAGGATATAATACAACAATGAAATCAATTAGGTTGTATAACTAAAATATATCCGGCTGCAGTGTAAAATTAGTCACGAAGGAGGGATCTGAAGGGTATGGAATCCTACTAAGGACCCTCGAATACCCCCGTACCAGCCAAAATATATATCTATAACAGGATTTCTGTTCAAGGCTTGCCTGCTCCCCTAGGTGCTGATTGTAGACGATTTCTCAAATATTTCAAATTATTTCTCCCATAGGTGACGACAGCACTCGGCCAAGTTTGGCATCCCGAGCATTTCGTCTGCGCTGTGTGTGATGAGGAGATCGGTACCAAGACGTTCTTCGAACGTGACAAGAAGCCGTATTGCGAAAAGCATTATCACGCTCTGTTCTCTCCGAGCTGCGCTTACTGTAAACAGCCTGTCTTGGGAGTAAGATTTCATTTGGTGCTTTATATTCACTGTACAGTTCGTCCCTGACTTGCAATGGTGCATAAGCATTCTGAACTAGAAACTGTACCGTACAAATTTTGCATTTTGATTTTTTCCTGGGCTGTAGTATAGTATTCTCTTTGAGATTTTCTAGTTTCGTTGTCAGTGAGTACGTGGGTTTCTCAGAACGTAAGCCCATTGTGGGTTGAGAATCACCTGCATTTGGCAAACTTATCAAAAGCGTTTGAACCCAGCATAACATGGAAAAGTTTTAATAATAATTGGTGGCAAATTTAATATATTGGCCAATTTCCTTCAGTGTATTTTATATACCGCTAATATTAGTTCACAATTCTCCTAAATCGAACTATCATTAATTCTCTTTACAGCAATGCGTTACTGCCCTGAACAAAACTTGGCATCCAGAACATTTCTTCTGTGCCCAGTGTGGCAATTCTTTTGGTGAGGAAGGATTTCATGAGTATGACTCTCAGCCGTACTGCCGGAAGGACTACTACAACATGTTCGCACCCAAGTGTGGGGGATGCCAAAAACCAATCCTTTCCAATTACATTTCTGCCCTGAATTGCCAGTGGCATCCAGATTGCTTTGTTTGTCGGGTATGGATTAACTATTTTTTCCTCCGAAGTATTACTGAGTAAATTTTCTAAACTGAACTTGAAAAAATCAGTACACATTCGTATTCATATTCAGCTTTTTATAGTAAGATATACTGTACCACTATTTAGCACTATCAAAAATTTCTATTATTGCTTCGAACCTGTAAACCTCCTAATGAAAACAGTTATAAAATGCAACCTAGAGCTCACGAAATATGTTCTATTCCAGGATTGCTTTGCTCCCTTCACTAACGGTAGCTTCTTCGAACTGGATGGCAAACCCTACTGCGAAACCCACTATCATCTCCTCCGAGGTTCACTATGTTCTGGCTGTCAAAAACCGATTACGGGTATGTTTGATCTTTTTTATACACCATGTTTCTTTGAAGACGAGTCTTTTAGACCCCCTAACAAGTATTTGAGCAGATGTTGTAGTATTTCTACCAACTAAACCCATGTGACGCTTGTGAGTAGGTGAAGCGGTCGTTATGTCAACTAGTCCAAGTAGCTGTGATTAACTAAATATTTGACCTTATGACCCCCTTTGGATTTCAGTGAATGTCCACTGCTATTGTAGTGGATAGCTCAAATACTGTATATATATTGTTTAATTTTATTGTTCCTAGCTGAACATTTCTGTCATCCAGAAATTAATCTATCGTGGATTTTCGAGGAGTCTTATATTAAATATAAACAAATTTTTCTGCGTTCGATAATCAGCAGCGTCTAATTTTGGATGAATACGGTACTAGAAGAGCACCCTTAAAGTCTAGGCTGGTGATGTTGACAGCGAGTTAATTCTTATGAAAGAAATACAGACATACAGAATCATTTTGTATATTTAGATTCTTATTTTCTCAACCATTTCATCAGTCTTGTCTCTCTTTATGTTAGGACGATGCATCACTGCCATGGGAAAGAAATTCCATCCAGAACATTTCGTATGTGCGTTCTGTCTCAAGCAACTCAACAAGGGAACATTCAAAGAACAGAATGATAAGCCGTACTGTCATCAATGCTTTCAAAAGCTCTTCAGTAGCATGGTGCTTGGATAAAAAGGCTTGCGTGTGTGTCCACATATACAAAAGTAAGACGTTTATTCTCCATAGATTCAGTTCTGGATCTCAAATAGGAGTTGGCTTTGAGTAACATCAGCACTGGTTCTTGATCAGCTGAATTGAAAC
>QXVX01003953.1:1455-11942 GCA_013436065.1 Halocynthia aurantium
AAATGATGAGAAAACTCTAGCGAGGTGGTTTGCTGTAAACATTGAATCTTTTTTTCTTCATAGTTCTGTTGTGTATTAAGTGCATGACGAACCGTGGTACGTGGTAGATTCATATCTAACCTTTCGTGGGTTTTCTTTTGAAGTAGATAAGAGGCGTTTTTTAATCGTGAATATATGTCCAATAGATCTACGTATTATGTGGGATCATGGGACTTTCCGTGTTACTAAAAATGTAGGCGAAATGACGTTAATTAAAAACAACACAACTGAATATAAGTGCGAACAATTTACATATTTATTGTACAGAAGTCCAACTTTGAGCTGGCAACGTATCTTAGCTGTATATTCAATTACAACATGTCCTTCAATAGCGATCAGAGATATATAAAACTAAGAGACTTGAAGATATATCGATATCAAAAGATAGTTATTCATTAGTTGCAGGATTTAGCTCGGATGTGAAAGGAAAGGTTAACTATAACGCAGTATATAAGATCTAGAACAGGGGTCAAACTCAAATCGCACCTAGGGACGCATAAGAAATTTCGAGTAAAATGGCGGGCAGCACCAACAAATCAAAGATACCTGCTCTGTAATATTAATCAATTTTAATAAACCAATACGGATACCAGATCTGTACACATTCATAGATGGGAGGGAAACTGGCCATTGTTAAATTATAAAACTGTCAAATAAGAGATAATGAGCAGAATCACACAGCTTCTTACATACGCACTTCATTCACCGAAGCTCAACTCTAACTGTCATAATGTTTGACACCCCAGCTTTACACTGTTAAATTTGTGCGGTATAATTAATTACGGCTCAGCTGTTGGAACATTTTCAAAAACACATTTACATTTACACCATTACGATGAGAAATTCGTTCTCTGTGTCACCCTACCAGTAACTTAAGGAAGATTTGATTGACCAACAAAAAAATTACTTTTACACAGCCGCTTCATCTTACTTACCTGTTCAGAACTGACAGTTTCTGCGCTAGAACGCAAATGATCTTGAAATCGTTTGCAAACTTTAAGAGCAGATTTCCAATCTAATGGCTGAACGAAATCCCCGGGCTGCGGCTTCGCATCTGCGTTCAAAGGGTTGAAAATCGGTTGAAATGTTGGGCAGGTTTGAAGACGAGTTATAAATTTATCAGATTCAATTCCAGACGTTAAATTTTCTTGTTTTTCTCCAACTATGACAATACCAGTTTGTTTCGTCTGCCCCTGTTTTTCACTACCCGTTGATTTATTTACTTGAGATGTGCTTTGATCATTGCCCATCCTCTACATGACATCAAATACTAGTTATATCAAGTTCTGAGAAGAAAAAAAATAAATTTAGTATATTGTGTACTTTTAAACAGGTACTGCAACTGTTGCCAATTTCCCAGATGAAATAAGCATTGTTTAACTTACTTTGCTCGAAACAAATAAATTGGATAAATAAATTTATCCAAATCAGTTCAATTCTCAAAATAATATCACGAGATACAAAAGAAAATACAAAGAATGAGTTTTTTTTACATCGGCCAAAGGTTACTCGCTGTAGCGAAAAGTATTTCCTATCTACCGGCACCCTGGCCAATTTACATCCGAAATAATAATCAGCGTTAAGTATTGATGAAACTTATACCTAATAAATCCCAATTACTTTGATATAAAATGCATCAAAATTCTGTGAATATTTCAGCTCAATACATTGCCGTTAATTTACCGCAAATTGACCACCTATCAGTATTCTCCATACACGTTTAATACTCTCTGCGTGTCGGTATACAATTGTTAATAACTCTCGTTAGAAATATCGGCCCACACCTCCTCAAATTCTAAGCCACAGACGCGTTTCCGCCTATACGCAATCTCATCTATGATACTGAACTACGTAATATATTACTACTTTGCCTTCTATTGTATTGTGTCGTTAATGTAGTTATGTAAAAATTCAGTAAAGGATTGTAACACTGTAAAAAATGAAAGGTAGATAGCATTCACACAGATATTCAGTCGTCAGCAGAAAATTATTAGTAACCCGACCACAGAGAGTTTAAACCCGAGTTTTTTATGTTCGTGCATTATTCTGATATGCATCTGGACCTCCGTGCGAAATTTCCCAAATAATCTTGGCGTTTAAAAAAGCATTCTGAAGTCTATCTGTTCTCATTGTACGTCCATTGATAGTACTAGGCCAGTGGTTCTCAACCTTTCATGGTACGTGGCTCCCCTACCGAGGCCCCCTAGCCCCCCTACCCCTATGTTCTCAGTTATATTCGCCTGACTGTGTCTAAGAAGGAGCTGAATATAAATGGCATCCTCGGGCGAGACCAAGAGCAAGTTTCGCACTGATTTATATATAGCAATTGCATGGTGGCGAAGGTCTCGTGGCTCCCCAAGGGGGCCACCGGCCCCCAGTTGAGAACCACTGTACTAGGCAATACATGCATAACACAGGTTTCGAAAGGTGCAAAGTCGTTTTTATGTCTAGCTAGTTACAGAAGTAGTGTTACATAGCATGAAGTTCAGTGGGAGAAATGTGGTTCGATCACTAGTTCCGCCTATGCTTTGTGAATAGAACTTTATTTCAATTTGCTATGAAACCCCAAAACAATTTAGTAAAGCAGCATCGTAGGTGCTTAGTATAGTATATTATAACATTTAAATATATTATAAAAGCAAAA
Organism: Halocynthia aurantium; assembly: GCA_013436065.1. Lineage (NCBI taxonomy): Eukaryota > Metazoa > Chordata > Ascidiacea > Stolidobranchia > Pyuridae > Halocynthia > Halocynthia aurantium. The sequence goes on from QXVX01003953.1 coordinate 4,139, forward strand.
TGTTACAGTGATTTTTAAAAATGAATCTATGCTGCGCGGATGAATACGCCCCACCTATCACCTATCACCTATCTTTCAGGGAACAGGAACTAATTTTAACTTAGCTCGCGTTGTAACCCGCTAAAATACAATTCCCCCATCTCTAGATATAATTTCGTTTTCAGACGTTCCAATGGCGAACGCACAACAGGACTCAGTAAATGACACCTCTGTGGTTGGTCATCCATTGGTGATCAATGAACAAGTACCAGGAAATAACACCTCTGAGGCTACACATGGACCAGGTATAGTAAATCAAGGTGGAATATTACTCTAAAAAGCGATTATTTCCTTTTCTACTTTATCAAGTAGTTTTCATATTTTCCATGAGTATCCGGCAGATCAAGTATCAGTAAAATCAAACGTAATAAAATTCGTAACAATAGAATTCCCCTTTTCTACAATAGGACAGGCGATTAGGCATATAGTATGATGCTTATGCAGTGACGCGTCATAATTCTATTACCATTTTTTAGGATCTTCATCAGGATCTTCTGGCGGTAAACAAGAACCAAATAAAGAAGCTAGTGCAGGTAAAATATTAGTGTAAAGTAACTTGAAAATGTTTTACTTTTTTTATTTTTAGGTTTAAAGTATCGCCAAAGCTTAACGTCACAGTATTTAAATGAAAATCAATGAATAGCCCTTTTCTATAACGGGGGTATTTTTGGACATGAGGGCTCGTAACTTTATATGTACAAGCTAGTTGGGGGGCTGGGGCTAACAGATTATCTTTAAGCTATGCAATATGGAACAATACGAAAAGTCTAAAAATTGTCACACTGTAAAAGGATTTAAAGCAGAAAATTATTAGTACCCCGACCACAGAGTGTTTAGACTCGAGGTTTCTTTGTCCATGCAATATTATGGTATGCATCTGGACTTTCGTGCGAAATTTCGTAAATATCCCTAGCGTTTAGCAAAGCGTTTTCAAAAGTCTATCTGTTCTTAATGTACGTCCATTGATAGTAGTGGGAGGCAGATTGCGGGATCGGAATCTCACGCGATTATTTGAGTAAATTCCAGCAGACATCCTTGAGCTCAGGGTAAAGCGAAGAAAAACCACAAATGTAGATTTATATTTTGGTTGCTAAGCGACCCTACGTAGAATTTTATCCACTCCGGACCCAGGTTTTCTTTGTTCATGTTCTTTTCCGGAATTCTTTTTTTTAATTCAAATTTATGGGGGAATTGCAAGAGTTATATGATATCCCGTTGGCCTGGAAAGAATAGTGGTAAATAGCTTGCCTAGGTTCAAAATCTTGACCTTTCTTTGCTGATTCCATAGCTCTTGAAAAGAGGATTAGTTTTCCACTCTTGTCACTTCCTTTACACTGCAGGGGTCGGCACACTTCTCCTACTAGAGGGCCAAATCAACGCATTTCTAATATCATGAGGGCCACTATGTTTAACCGTTATAATACTGTGGATGCAAAATGGTAAATATCCTGCTTATGCTAATAATTCGTGCTAATAATTGTGTCAATGGGATAACATCCTGTGTTGATTACAGCGTCACTTGCTAATGCCAATATCCTCATATAACTGGTAATGAATGAAGACTCATTACAAATATGCACGCGGTTTGTTTGGACCTCAGTCCGTCAGCTAGTTCAGAACAAAAGACCTCGGATTTGACACATACATTATTATGACGTAACAATATGAAAGTAGTCAATGGCATTGGCAAAGAAAACAAAAGCCTTTCAGTACAAATAAGCACATGCAATCAGTATTATAATATCTGCATGAATGCGCAACTTATAATTGAATTGTCGAATAAATTCACGCGTTAACCTAATGATCAAAATTTCAATAGATCGCGGGCCATAAAAAATGTGCCCGCGGGCCGCAGTTTGCCGACCGCTGCAGTTTACAGAGTGAAACAATTGACTTTGTAAAGTCATGAATATATTTCTGGTCTGTTGAGTCTCCAATTTATTACTTTCGTGATGTCACAGTAGCCAATGTTGTGAATTTTTACCTAATTATACCATGATTATTCAAAAACGATTCCATAATTAGGATCCCTGTTTGAAAAACACTAAAATTTCCCATGATAACAATTTTTCAGCATTTTCTTACTCAGCTCATCCTACATTGTCCAGATGCCCCTTATGACCAGTCCACCCCTGTCCATACTGGCATTCGGGGTTCTCCCTTTGACATCTAAACTTCAATTAGAACAGAAATTCCTGAATCCATTGAGGACACTTTGCAAATGAAAGTACACATTTTTGCTCACTTTAGAAGCAATTATCCCCTTAACGTTCTAAGATTTTATGGGTTGCGATTTAACTAATCAATTTGAAATATAAAGAACGCTTTTTTGATTGATATTTGGCTATGGAGAATGTTACTATTAATACGTGTGATCGCTCGACAGGGATGCAGCCTAGTCAAGTTACGTCACCACCACCAGTGTCAACATCAGCAAGAGAAGGGAATGAGCCGTTTGAAACTGGAAGAGCACTTGGAAGGCCGAATTATGCACATCCTCAACGACCAGGAACTAGTCCACAGGCTGCGAATGTAATACCTGGACACCGCTGTGATCGCGTAGACACGGTTAACGTCCTGCCTGCTGACGTTTCACGGTGTGAGGAAATACGGAGAAAGGAAGGATATTACCCTATCAAAGATTTTGAAAAAAAAGGATGTGCTCTAATTCTTAGCAATGATTTCGTAGAAAGCAAGGAAGAAAATAGTCTTCCTGGGTATATTGTAGATAAACTAAACATACAGAAATTGCTGGAAGGTCTTGACTGTAATCCTATTCACGTTCGAATAAACAAGAAAGCAGAAGAAATCAAAAACATACTAACGGATTTCGTAAGCAAAACAACTAAAAGCATCCCTTCTTACATCGTTGTGGTTATTTTATCTCACGGCGGTAAGGACAGACATGACAAGCAAGTATTTTACGGTAGCGACTGGAAATCAGTCAGGGTCGACTTTGTCTTGGATTCATTCAACAACGAAAAAGCTGAACTTCTGCAAAACATTCCGAAACTCTTCATATTTCAGTTTTGCAGAGGTGACAAGACAGATTATGGCATCAGAAGAGCTTCTTCCGGCCCGTCTGTATCTGTCAGTACCACCCCTCTTTCCAACAGAATACTTCCTGTTTATTCTGATCAGTTCGTTGCTTACCCAGCGCATGATGATTACACCTCAATGGTTGGCCCGCATGGCAGCTGGTTCATTAACGCAATTATCAACATCTTTATGGAGTTCGCCAAGGATGAACATGTGGCTGATCTGTTTACCATGGTGAATAAAGAAGTTAAGTATAAGACCGGGGACCTTTTTCCCGAAAGCGCAAATCATAGACAAGTAATTTCCACCACTGAAGCCAGCCTACCTGCAAGGCTTTATCGTCAAATGAGATTAATTTGGCAGTGGATCGGTCTACTTGGCCCAAACGAAAAACCTATAACTTGTAAACAAATGAGCGTCAGTGTATCAAGTTTAACCGAGAAGCTTTACCTTTTTCCCGGATACCATCCAGCAGGCCCAAATTAAATTTCTGAATGTTCCTTTGTAGCTTATTATTCTATAAAAGCAGATTTTGAAGCTAATTTTAATATCGTGCGTATGCTGATCAATATTCACAGTTTCGCTGATTTCATATTGCTCTGATTTGTGTGAAGATTTTTGTATTAATAAATCATATATGATATAGTGTACTCAAATCTAATGTGAATTAACCTCCATTATAATTTCATTTTGTGTTCCAAATATGTGATCTGTGTTATGATACGCAAAAGTTTTTCACTTCAGTATTTAAAATCATCAGTGAATTTATCATACCATACCATTGATCATACACTCCTGTTAACAAAGCACTACAATTGATTCCGTGTATTACCATTACTACCTATGACATTCTACTTCTTATACATTTTTGTATAATTATTTGGAATAGAGGAAATTTTTGAGGATATAAAAATCATTTTCTGCTTTGTATAAATCGCTATAGCTTTTATCTGTATTTTTCAGTGCCTTATATCTTACTGTATATATACCACAATATAATAATCATGCTAAAAGTTGAATTGTTATAAAGATACAAACGACAAGGTTTAACAAGGAATGTCGACCTATTGATCATACACTAACTAACTAACTTGGCACTACTATTGATTTCGTGCATTACTGGAATACATTTAGATTAGCATTAGGTTAGCATCTACCTTCGATTACAATGTATAAAGTTTTATGTCCCCTATTTGTAGATGGTCAATAAATGAACACATATGTTAATTGCATGCAGGACACTTTAGCCCTAAATAAACATTTAATCTACAACTAGTTGTTTTTTCATCGTTGTATATTAGCTTTGTTAACAAATAGATTTGGGGTAAAGAAATTATACAACGTATCCAACATATAAAAACAATGGTGAAATCAAAATTGAACCGCGACTTTACATACTACAGTATAAGGCTAGCAGTACGATGCGCGACAATATGAAACAAATCCTCGATTTTACGTACGTTCCGAAACTCGCGCTCTACTTTTGAACATGTTACAATAAACTGTTAATAATACTCTATCGTTTACAACTTAGATAGTACAGAAAAATATTTCTCGGTTAGCGACTAAATCGCACTTATATATTCCTTACCTAACTTCATAAGGCTAGCAGAACGATGCGCGACAATATGAAACAAATCCTCGATTTTACGTACCCATATACTAACTACTGTGTCACGGGTGCCTTTCCATCAGGCTACGAAGTTACCTCATCGTATTAAGAAAATTACTCCTAGCTGTCTTGATATATACTGACTTCTATTTCATCTTCGTATCTATATAACACATCTTATGTAATATCACAACGAATAAGTCTCGTAATGTGATGAAAGTAATGATCTATATAATACATATTTATTCGATTGTAAGCAGCGCTAAATTGTACTAAAAAAAATGTAAGCCGCCCTTAATTGTGAACCGCACTTGAACATAGGGTAGCCTACCCAAGCCTCTTCGATCATTTTTCTACGGCAATATCACATACATCAGATGAAATATGAAACGTTTTAATAAACTTTTAACATCCACTTTCATCATCGCCAGTGATAATGTCTTCGATTTTGCGAAAATGTAAGCCGCCCTTGATTGTCAGCCGCACGAAATGATGAAAAACAATATAAGCCGCGGCTTACAATCGAATAAATACGGTACTCCTCTACTGTACTGCAAATAAGTTTCCTTTCTTTGATTGTATAAAATACTGCAATCGATGCAGATGTAATCCTATGCTATCGTTAAAAATGATCGAGATTGGGGAAAATCGGTTGCCCGGCTAAGCGGGGGGAGCTTAAGGGAGGCAGGACAGGTTTCACCTACCCTAACAGTAGATATACGTCTGTCCTGTGATGCTACTGTCTAACTTTAACACAACTGCACAGCTGCACTTGCCACAAAACTATATTGCGAAAAAGGTGTCTAAATTTTGAAATCGCTTTTCAGCCAATCAATGACACGTCACATTTTTGGTTGTATGAAGCCTTCAGCAATCAACGGACAGATTAAACCGTCCTCACCATGTTAACAACGCGTGATTTCGAGATGAGAAAAGCAAAGGCACTCAGTACTAATTATCTCCATCTTGCAATGCTCAATCTTATGATGAAAGCTCACGTTTTCTAGATGAAATACGCATTGGTTAACTTACTCTGCTCAAAACAAACGTCTCACAAGATAGCAACCCTTTCAATATAATGAATGAATTTATCCAAATCAGTTTTATTCTCAAGAAAATATCACGAGATACAAAAGAAAATACAAAGAATGAGTTTTTTTTACATAGGCCAAAGGTTACTCGCTGTAGCGAAAAGTATTTCCTAACTACCGGCACCCTGGCCAATTCACATCCGAAATAATAATCAGCGTTACGCTGACCTTGAGTTTTTTCAGATCATATTTTAAACGGCTATTGATGAAACTTATACTTAATAAATCCTAATCAATTTGATATATAATGCATCTACATTCTGTGAATATCTCAGCTCAATACATTGCCGTTAATTTACCGCAAATTGACCACCAATCAGTATTCTCCATACACGTTTAATACTCTCTGCGTGTCGGTATACAATTGTTAATAACTCTCGTTAGAAATATCGGCCCATACCTCTTCAAATTCTAAGCCACAGACGCGTTTCCGCCTATTCGCAATCTCATCTATATGAAACGTTGCGTTTCCGTCTATTCGCTATCTCTTCTATGATACTGAACTACGTAATATATTACTACTTTGCCTTCTATTGTATTGTGTCGTTAATGTAGTTATGTAAAAATTCAGTAAAGGATTATAACGCTGTAAAAGAAGTAGAGTTAGATAGCATTCACACAGATATACAGTCGTCAGCATAAAATTATTAGTAACCCAGCCCCTGAGTGTTCAGACCTGAGGTTTCTGTGTCCATGCATTATTCTGGTATGCATTTGAACCTCCGTGCGAAATTTCGTAAATAATCCTGGCGTTGAAAAAAGCATTTTAAAGTCGATCTGTTCTCAATATATCGATCTGTTCTCATTGATAGTACTAGGCTCTACATGCATAGCACAGGTTTCAAAAGGTGCAAAGTCGTTTTTATGTCTAGCGAGTTACAGAATTAGTGTAGCATGAAGTTCAGTGGGGCAAATGGGGTTTTAGCACTAGTTCCGCCTATGCTTTGTAAGTAGAACTTTATTTCAATTCGCTATGAAACCCCAAAACAATTTAGTAAAGCAGCATCATGGGTGTTTAGTATAATATATTATAATATTTAAATCTGAATATATTATAAAAGCAAAATGTTACAGTGAATTTTGAAAATTAATCTATGCTGCGCGGATGAATACGCCCCACCTATCACCTATCACCTATCTTTCAAGAAACAGGAACTAATTTTAGCTTAGCTCGCGTTAGAACCTGCTAAAATACAATTCCCCGATCTCTGGATATAATTTCGTTTTTGTTTCCGATGGCGAACGCACAACAGGACTCAGGAAATGAGGTTGGTGATCCATTAGTGACCAATGAGGCTGCACCACTACATGGACCAGATAGAGTAAATCAAGGTGGAATATTACTCCAAAGAGATTATTTCATTCCTACTTTATCAAGTAGTTTCACATTTTCCATTAGTATCCAGCAGAACAAGTATCAGTCAAATCAAACGTATTAAAATTCGAAATAATAGAATTCCCCTTTTCTACAATAGGACAGGCGATTAGTATGACGATGACGATTAGTATTAGTACGATGCTTATGTAGTGATGTGTCATGATTCTATTACCATTTTTTTAGGATCTTCATCAGGATCTTCTGACGTTAAACAAGAACCAAATAAAGAAGCTAGGACAGGTAAAATATTAGCGTTAATTAACTTGAAAATGTTTTACTGATCTAGCAATATTTTTAAGTTTGAAGTATCGCTAAAGCTTAACGTCACAGTATTTAAACGAAAATCAATGAATTGCCGTTTTCTATAACAGTAACTTTATATGTACAAGCTAGTTGGATAGGGTGGTTGGGGGCTAACAAATCAACCTAAACAAATCTTTGACCAATGCAATATGGAAAAATACTATATGCATATTTACTTCTGTTTTTAGTATCTATGGATCATCCACAGATTGGTCTTGCGGCTTTTGATACTTCAGGTTCAATTACATATCATTATCACTGCCATCAAGATCAAAAACATCCGAATAGTGGAAAGAGTGAGTGAACATTTCGGTTGAATTTTTGTTGGTTTATTTCGTATAA
>QXVX01003968.1:0-12458 GCA_013436065.1 Halocynthia aurantium
ATAAATTACTGTACATCAAAATATAACAATTAAGCATAATTCCAACCCTGGCAAAGTATCTTCCACTACGAATGCAAGTATTTAAATCTTAGCTAAAGCCTTACGATGCCTGTAGTAATTCACAGACAATACGGCGTTTATTACCGACTTTCACTTCCAGTTTCGAGTTTTTTTCGAGTATTCCAAATTCCAACACTACATTTTTGCTTCAATTCCTCTTTGTCCTCTTTCCTCCTAAACTTCAACGCAACTTTTTTTTCCGTCAACGGTGACGCAATCTCCTTGTCCGGTTTCCTTCGAGTTCAAAAGTTGAAGTTCATGATCTTGTCGACTGTTTGATTTTCCGTTTTGCTGTAATTCAAATCAGTTTATGGTTTGTTTGATTACCGTGTATTACACCTGGGGCCAATGCTACTAATAGGCCGACATCCTAGGGTGCAGACATTTTATGTATCGATAAAAATCACCTTGGCATTTCCGTTTCCATTTTTGATCAGCATTGGTTCTTTAGTTCCGTTTTCATCTGGAGTAAGATCTGCACTTCTTGAACGTCTGAGAATTAGAATAAAATAGATTGTTAAGCAGCTGCTTCGCAATACAGTACAGTAGTCCGAAAAATATAGATCTGAAATATAGTTGAAATACTTCCTTACCTGAGTTTCATCACATAGAGATAAACCATCACAACCATAATGATGACGAACAATATGCTGAGCGCTAAGATCACGATAGTAATTGTGCTTAATCCTGAAACAGAAAAATAAAATACACTCGTTAGGCACGATATCTTATCAAGTAAAGCAACGGGGTCCACAGAGCAATTACAGGGGGCCTACAATATACATAAGTACATAACAGTTTCTATATCACCTGCTGAATCCTTTTCAGTAACGCCTCGGCCATTTGTTGTTGAAGTTTCTTCTTGTACATTTACCTATAGCAGAAATACATGTGTGAATTTTCAGATACATTGTATATTAGGCAGAGACCGAAACAAATACGTGAACTTGCAGATTATACTTACTGTAGTGGGTACTGGCAGTGTGATCGCCTTTGCTTTAGGCGTGGCCACGGTGACTTTGATTGGTGCAGTAGCAGTGCCTTTATATATAGACGAATAATACAAAATATATAAATAATCTTATCCAGTTATTCATGTTATTGAAGCGTGTTATTTTCCAGCTTATCAGTTCCAAGATGCTTATCATTATTTCCACGTATTGCAAGCTTCTCCCTATGATCGCATGCATTTTCTCACACCGCATAGATATCACCTTCATTTTAACTTACGGAGAAAACAGGGAGTACAGTCAGAGAATAATCCTTGGGACGAATTTGTATAACACCAACCCCAGATCTTAAAAAACGCGGGTACACAAGTATCGTTGTACGTTACACCCTTGTAGGTGAAGGGGTAATCACAAGATACGTTTGCAAGTGTACACGTTGCCTCTGTGATAAGTTGGCAAGTGTTAATCAACGAGTAATAGGAATCTACAGTAAGTCCTCAACATACGAACAGGTTACGTTACGTTGCAAAGTTCGTAATACGAATGTTCGTATCTAGAGGACTTACAGAAGTTTGTCTTGAAAAAACGTCATCAAATTTCAACAGATACTGATAAAATATGGCACGAAGGTAGAATGTGAAGTATTTATATTTTACCACGTTGGAATATGCTTAAACGGGTCATTGAGGATTCTATACTACCAGGGTTATTTAAGTATACTAACCCGTAGTGAACTCTGCTTTTCCAGTAACTGTGGTTGTTTCCACAGCGTGGGATTTTGCATCCTGTTTAAAGATAAAATAGAACACAACGATAAACAGAGACAGATTACGTGCCTGTGAAAATTATTTCATTTCCGATAATACAATGAAATGTCAACTTTATATGTCGTAATGCATATTTCGTTTCCAATGTGTTTAGCAATACCTTTAGCAATGCCTTGGGATTATAAGTTGACGACTTAAGCTAATAACCTATATAGTTGCAATACAAGCATGGGACATGGGACATGACTAGTGTAAGAAACATGGAGATACGTTGTATTTGACACTATGGGCTGATTAATTCTATTTCCACACTAACAATGTTTTAGCATACAAGGATACAGCAGTATCCAGGCTCATGCAAATCTGGTAATAAGTCTAAGCCAGATGGGAAATGGAGGTCGCTTTTTGAACTGCCTATTAAGTATTTTTGTAATCAGTACTAAATGGCCCTATGGACCTAGGCATCAATAAAGGTGTCGCTATACACATAGTGAAATTAGTTTCGTCGATTTACAAGAACCGCGTCGTTAAGTGGGGACGTACTTTTTAACCGGTATTGTTAATATATAGATTACTGTTATAGGTATGATGTTACCTTTTTCCCAGTGGAAGATGGCACAACGATCCGGGGTTGCTGTGGTTCTTCTTTCGCATTTTTCGTTGTAGATATCATCTCATGCGTCATTGCTGTAGCGGTTGTATTAGATATAGGTTCCACCTTTACATTTTTCCCTGCTATAACCGGTCGCACTGTAGTTGATTTTGTCGTAGTTGCTTCATTTGGGGTCTGTATAGGCTGAGTGGTTGTCGGTGGCTTAGTCAATTTTGGTTTCTTCTTTCTCAGGCGCTTCAAAGTGGTTGTAATTGTTTTTATCGTGGTTAAGACTGGAGTATTCGCATCTGATTGTTTGGTGGCTGTAGGAGATTCCGATGTCGGTATTTCTGTTGTCGTATCTTTTTCTGTCGAATCGATTTGTTTGGTCAACGATTGGTCAGAAGAGATTGTAGAATCCTGCAGACAAAGTATCTTTAAGGGATGAAGTTCAAGCTAACTTAAAAATCTATACCTGCTTTGCTACACTTCCAATTTATATTTAACCAATAAAGCGGCGACCCGGCCTTATACGTGGTGATTAGTGGGCTTACCTATTTATTTCCCTGTAAATCTAAACCAGTAACATTTCCCACCGTTCAAAATCAGATTTAGGACACCACATTTTGTCTGATTATGCATTACTCCTGGATCTGACCCTTTATGCTAAATATGCAGTTCCGTTGAGAAATAGCGACATTTTTTTGTAGACGAACACCAAACCAAACAAGCTTTAGCTCTTATATATAAAGAAACTACTACCTCTGTATGTTCATCCTCAATCGAATCGATTGCCAGTGGTGTTGCAAGTGTTGACTTTTCCGTCTCTGGTGAAGTTGCTATATGAAAATCACATAAATGCATCATATTACTATAAGCATCTATACATACACAGCAGACGACACCTCTCTCACGTATAGTTGTTTATGCAAAGCCTCAGGTAATTCAAAATATATAGAAAACTATGACGACAGTTCATTATAAAGGGCGTATGCCACTTAAAAGTCCTAGCTTATTTTTCAAGTTGTAATGTAGCGTTCAGTTCTAGATTTAAAATTCCTGGGTGGAAATTTGCCAAAAGATGGAAATAGGAAGGTATTTGGACAATAGTTTCTAGTTTTTTTTTCTCTTAGTTTCTCAGCACGAGGCTCAGGGTTCTCATTAAACTTGCATGAAAATTTGTAAATATGTGATTGATTTTTTGTTTTATTTTGTTTTCTGTAATTATCAAGCGTCTGGGGAGGAAATGCCAGCGTCTGGGGTTGGTAGGGGGAATACAGAAAAAACATTGAGAACCTCTGGTCTGATCAGTTATACAAATGTTCATATGTTCTTAGTAGTAGAAATTATTTAACTGCAGTTGAGTTCCGCCTTTTTAATTGACTTTCCATAATAAACTACTAAATTCAATGTTAAAATCAGAATCCACAGGCAATAAATCGGCAATGAACTAGAATATTTTTTATTAATAACAAATTTTAGATAGGTTGCGCCATATATTTTGAATTTTTTCCGCTAAATCACGACTGTAATTGAATCTTATATTCTAATACACAAAATAACCTAATAATGGCTTATACACAGTACTTACTTCCGGAACATGGTATGCAATACGTCCACTTCGACTCGTCTTCAGCCATGTAACACCAGTTTCCAAAGAGGATAGATCGTACGCATTGATCCGTGTAAGTCACATTATCGTAATCGAAAGGAAAAGTGCAATCAGCGCCGTCAAATGTACAGATCTTTTCTGCAAACAATGGATATGTTGTCATAAGAACAGTGCTGTATTGCTAGAAACTAGTGCGAAAAAAACAGATTGAAAATATTACTGAGATGCCTACAATGCTACATGCTACTAGTATTAAGTAAATGAAATAGAAATGAACATGAGTTGAAAAATGACGCTGTTGCTGGTGAGTGCCCCGGGCTACACCACTGACTATCCGTATACCCATACCTTAGGACAAAAATATCCCTATTTTTGACGAAAAAAGAATACCTACGCCAATGTTTAAAATTGCTACGTTTACCGTAATGGTGCAAAATTATCTGGCTTCCGGGTGGTATTAAACTCGTAAAAAACATCTTACAATCAAAAATAGCAACTTACTTGCACCAACTTCGTTACAAATGGCAACAGCTTGAAGATAAAACAGGAAAGCTTGAAGTTTTTGGTGAAAATTCATATTTCTTTTGATCGCCTTGCAACTAAAACGTGTCCCGACTAACTGCAACGTAGCACTTCTTCTGTCGTCATAAACAGTACACGTAACAAACTAAATTAATCCTACTATTTATGACGTTTACCAGTGCCTTAGCAACTGCAGTTTCGAAACAAAATTTAAAAGATCAGGAATGAAAAATTCACTTCATTCGGAAGAAAATGTAAATTATATTAAAACGAATATAAACCTTCAATTTGTATTCTCCCATATCTCGTCTATCGAGTCATTACAGCTATACTGAGAAATATTATCTCACATCCCCAGACGCGCGTAAGCGCGGTCTAATCCTGTACAACAATGTAATGTACTTTGATCCCGAGATATCGTTTCAACAAAAAATGATTGTATAATACAAAATTCTGATATTATACAATAGCAAAAGTTTAACCTCGGGGGTATGTCTTGAAATAGTTACATTCTGATACGCAGTTCAGATAGAAGTAACATCAGGGAAGGCATTCGTGGTGCATGCCTGACACTAGCTGATCTTGGGTGTATTAATGACATTAGTGCATAAGTGACACTCGCTAACCTTGGGTGTATTAATGACATTAGTGTGCACGTGACACTCGCTATCCTGGGTACAATATGGATAACCATGAACGAATATTATCATGATTTTTACAGACATTTCCATCCCACTATGCAATTAAATCCAAGCATTGTGTCATTACCATAGGGCTTGACTTCACGAGCAAAAAACGTATTCAGCATAGACTTGTATACACCTAAAACGCGTATGATGTTTTTGCTAGTCTGGATTACGGTAAATAAAGGGAGGTAGCTGGCAAATTCCTAGCTTCATTATTGACTTGTAAGCTAGCCTGTATAACTACGTTCCATATAAATTCCTAGTTTTCTAGAAATCTTACATAATTTTCAATTTATAGACATCAGCTTATCTACACCTCAAACGCTCACAATATTTATGCTCGACTGGATTACGGTTAATGAATCAGGTAGCTGACATTTCCAACTACTACTCACGCTGATATAAATAGCAATGTAACAGTAAACAGCTTGAACTCCCTAGACATTGTTTCACGGGAAATTTTAAGAGACATGAAAACATGCGAGATAGAGATAAAAGATCAACTGTTACAATAACTTGCATTACATTAGGTAATCCTCCTTCAGACTAACATATGGGTTTCGATATATCAATTATTCAGTTAGATAAGACGTAAATGCGGCGCTAAGCAGATTGTAATGATCTTGACATTCAATGTGACATTCACATTCAAGGCCAATAGCAGGAATTCATTCAAGTTTACTACCACCCCACCTCGACTTTCTTACTCAAATTTCGTGGCGTCATTTGAAAATTCCGAAAATTTGAAATTCCCTACTTGCCTGTCGTAACTGTACAATGCGATGTTTAATAATATCCGTTGGAGCAATTCCCTTGGGAATCTACATTCGAATTCTCAGTACGTGACCAAGTGCATTGAGAATGAAAACAATTTTAATACCGTATAAAAAAGTTATCGTTTGCCCCTTTTTGAAAAAAGCTCAACTGGCCCGAGGGGCAGTGCGTTTTTATATGTCTATGTAAATATAAACAACTTTGTGTATCTCGTATCTGCCTTAATCGAATTCTGTCTACACTAGAGGTTCTCAACGTTTTTTCCGAATTACTTCCTTACCAACACCAGACGCTTGCACTTCCTCTCCAGACGCTTGATCATTACAGGAAACAAAATGATAAAAAAATCAAGCTCATAATTACAAATTTCATACAACTTCAATGAGAGCCTCGTGCTGAGAAACTAATCGTCATTTGTCATTACAACTCGAAGCTAGTAGGTGGTAAATCTAGATTCTGGAAAAAAATCAAGTAGCGCTGATAACATCAGACCTTGCGTAAGCATAAAAAAAAACTTGGAACTATTTTCCAAATTCCTCCTCATTCCCCCCTTTGGGCGAATTTTCTCATAGGGATTTTAAATTCCTCTTTTTGGGAGCCAAGTGGCTCTGCTTGGAAACCACTGGTCTACACTATTACCATCACTCTACTATTTTACGTATAGTGCAGTATAGTATTACAGAACTGTAGAAATCTCGCATCTACAAACAGCTGGTTAACTTTTCCTACTTTTCCTTTCTGTATAAATGTGGTGCGTGCTCCTACCAGCAAAAACTTCGAATATTTCCTTTTTGTGCGCGTACTGTATAAATCTAGTACTTGTTCCTGCCAGCGAACTTCGCAAAGTCAATTCCCAGAATGCGCAATCGTGGCGTGATCCCGCAGCGTTGTTTCTCTTCGCATTCATTATTTATGAGCTAGCCAGATCGTTTGATTTTCCAGTCCTTTTGAACAAACGTTTGTTTGCCAATTCCAACTCCCTCACTCACGCTATGTCACGTATAGCCTTACTAGGAAAATTGCAGTAATGTTACAATTTGTAATGTGATACAGTATTTGAGTAAAGCCGCAGAAAACCAATTACTATATACTCCTATTATTAACACAACGGTAAGATATATAGAGCATCACTTGCATGTGGTATTTTGGATTTTTTACCCGTAATTATATTTATTTGTGTTAGGGCGTTTGAACTTTTTTACCTTCAAATAAAGTCTACGGCGTAGCAAAATTATGCCCGAGTGTAATTACAGTATAATTTTTGCAAAGGTATAATGATATCGATATGGAAAGTGAAGGTAGCAATGTAGGAGTAGTGTTTGTTTTCATTCTTTCTTGGTAGATGCTTCTGACGCGCACAATTTCCTAATGTAAACAATAGCTAGAGAAATTGAACATTCAGTGTATAGTTGAACCTCGTTTAGCATCGACCCACTTAACGTCATTTCGTTTTAACGTATAATAAATAATGAAGTGGATAGAATTACTCTACTATAGTATACGGTCATATCTCATTTCCAGGGGGAGACAGGGTTAAGATAATATTGTTTATTTTGAATAGTTTTTAATTCTAGTAGGAGGTAGCCTGCACACTACAGTGTCGCCAATTATATCCTAGTTCAAAGTTCATTTGTATTTTGAGTGAAGGTGTATTGCTAAATTTTATTATACAGTAGGTTGCTTCAAGTTGGTATAACAGGAAGGAATCTGGGGTAAGCTTAGATAATGTTTGGGTGAGGGTTGGATTAGTGTTATGGGTGCGGAGTATGATCAGTGTTAACTAACTCCCATCAAACCTAGCCTAAATTAAGCTACCCTCACTAAACTGGGTTTTTGGGAGACCACAATACTAGTCTAGTACAGTATAGTACAGCATTAATCGCTTGTAGCGTATCAGCACGTGTAATACGATATCTCCAACGGAATTATAGTATGTAAACGTACAGTACAATATCTAACCGAACATTTTAAAACATTCCAACTCTTCTCTATTCACTAGTATTGTAATCGATACCTCTAAACAAGTAGCGAAATTGCACAGACTGTCCTACCAATGGCCACACTTGTAGTAAGATATACTACTTACTAGCTGAAACTACCACAGCCTAAACTACAGTATCGTCTCAAGCTATGTATTATGAGAATAAATCTTTGCAATACAATATGTAGTTTCCTCCTACAGCTTGTCATTTCCCCTGCTATCATAGATAGGAAGTCTGTACAATTGAGCTGTCTCTTAATCTAACAGTATAGCGACATAGAATACTTTACTGCAACCAGGGTTCGGCTTCAGCTGGCTTAGTAAAGTTAAAAGTAGTCTAAATCACGTATCTTAAACGGATCATACGTATATAAGACTGAATAGCCGGAGACAAGCATATTCCTTCCATTCAACTTTTCAGCCTATATAAACAATCTTTATCCGAATCTAACGAAAAACTAACGAACTGAGTAAACACTCTAGAAAAGACTCTATTTCCGTTCGACCTCATTTTATATTGGTTCAAAAAATTGAATTTAACGTGTACTGTTTCCTAATAATTACGTTTTGTTCGTCATTATTACGATGTTAAAAGAATCTGACACGGCTCTTGAGCCCTGTAGTGTTTGCTAGTCTGAACAGCGGTTGAATTACGCGCGCATCTTGTCTAGTAATGAGAAAAGTCCAGTGTCCTTAGGAATTAGAACATTCCTGGAACTGTGTACTCGTATAGTACGTTCACATGGGCAAATATTTACCTACAACAAGTACTATAGGCAAATTAGCATAGTCTTAAATGCAAATACAGTTGTTGTTTTTTACTTGAAAACTACTCCAAAGTATAATACGAATGTGTACAGCTAAAATACTAGATCCATAAATTTTTATAAGCATTTAGTATAGGTGTTTGTGTCCACGCTGTAACCTCGTTCGTAGTAATTTACGTACTATTTGAGTTAGTTTTGTTGCGTACTATTGGCGTATCTAAAAAAATAGGATTTTAGCAAGCACTGAAAGTTCTGTCCAAACATATGACGCCATCTTTTAGATAACTTTACCATAATATCAACTAAAAAATACACGCCAAGCTCAAGTTAATCTTTACTTAACAAATTATGGCACTACATGAAAAATACAACTGCATCTTCCATAAAAAAAAATCGCATTCTGATGGGCTTATCTGATTTTAACAGAGAGTTAGTGCTAGTGAAGGTTAGGACACATATCATACACTGATTGAGCCAGCCACTATCAAATATAATCATTTGTTCTTCATGGTCTGGGTACGTTTTGTACATTCAATATCCAAATTATCATTTACTGAGATATTTCTTCTAGTGTAGCTTCCCTGATTTTCTACTACAGTACTTTCCAGTAATTGGCTGACCTGCTGATTACTATACTATGTGAGTAACTCTATCTAACTCATGTCGGATAAAATACCATCTCTATACCCAGGTTTACAGGGTACAGATTATAATGTTCGTTTTGAATAGTGTTTGGTTCTAGTAGGAGGTAGACAGCATACTATAGTATATATGTATACAGCTAAATTTTAAAATATAACAGAGTATATATATATATATATATATATAGTATAGCAGAGAGGTAAATCAGTAAGTCCCTCTTCTAGTATCTCACCTTCCCAGATTGACCCGTCGCTGATAGTAATCTCTTACCACAAACAGTTTCTATAGAATGCAACAAAGCAAGCCTTATTAAGTCAAGCTACAATTAAGCACTATAACGTAGCCAGCTCGTATCATTAATCAGCAGTATGAACTGTAGTGACTTCAATTACTCTTAGGAACAGGAAAGACTGCTTAACCCATTACAGACTGGTGGTCCGCGGTCGCAACATAGTATAGTCCATGTGAAATCGATTTCCCTTCTCTGTGACGTAGAACATTTTCATTACGTAATTTGTATCGACTTTGTGATGTAATTGACATTGAGTAACGTCATAATCCTATGAATATAATTTGTGCTTAAAAATACGAAATTGAAAGTTCAGGCTATTATAAGGGGGAAGGGGGGAGGGGTCTGCAAACTCTTTATATCATTCACCCCTTCATAGAATACTTGAGCCCTTATTCCCCCTATCATACAAATAAATAAATAATTGTTATCAATAATGAATTTCTGAGTTCAAACATAGTTCCTTTGACCATGTACTTCATTACTGCTTTTCGATAAGTAATATTTAAAGAAATTGATGAAGAACATTAAGATTAAAACGATAGCACAATGCAGCAGACAGACAGTCGTTTGCCAATACTATTGTTTGATTAGAATAATCAATATTGAACTTCAGGGCAGATCTCAATCTGTCAGGATCCGGTTTTGTGGAGTTTCATTTTAAGTTAAAAAATGCATTGTTAATATCGCAGTTATATTGAATGTGTTGACTTAGATACCAAGCACCAGGAAATTCTAGCCACTCTTCTTAAAGGTATCCCACAAGTGGCCTTCAAGCCTCAATATAAGTGTGAGCTACATCTATAGCTTGCTTGTTGATGCTACTGCATATTTTTTCAAGTACTGGGTCGGTTAGGTTAGCTACTGGTTCTTCAGAGTGTTATATTATATATCATATGCAGAGAGTAGGTTATAGTTCGTACGTGAAAGGTCGTGTCTTCCGAATACAATAGATCGATGTGGGAAGGAAAAGCTTTACCGTGACAGGAAAACACGTGCTTCTAAATGCCCTCGAGTAACCTGCTATGCTTTGAACGCTAGTAACATCGGTCGTGTTCGCTAGTATAAACCAAACTGAATGAAAACAAATAAATATGCATTTCAAATTGCTTTTATTTGTTCTCGCTTAAGTATACATCAAGAAAAAAGTTAAAAGAGATCATCACAGTCTATTCATTGGTTTCGTGTGAATGAACTAAAAATGTAAAAATAAATTTGGGAACATTAATGCCGGCGAATGACTAACGGAAGACTAACAGCGAGTAAATTTGGAACAGCTACTACAGCATGCTGTCGAAGACGAAATCGTCTACTAAAATTTCATTATAGATCATAATTTATTACATCGTGCACATTTGCTATTCAAGTCTTTTCCCGTTCAAAAGCCCGTGGGCGTTTATTCTTTAAGTAAGGTTTGCATTTTTTTACCTTATTTTTCGAATTATCGCCCAGGGCTGTTATTGGGGAAAGTAAATACAAGGTTTACCAAGGGAAATTTTGAATCGTAAAAATGATCGATGACGTCATAATCTATCTGGTCACGCTCGTATTAATTTTGAGGGAATGAAACTTCGAACTTTCGGCCAATTCATCGAACGATGACGATAAAACAGTTTTAAATACAATTTATACGTAATTGGATCAATTTCATCGCCAAACTAACTAAGTAAAACTCTTCTACACTGGATGAGTTTCAGTTGTGGGCGCGGGATCTGTTGTTAGCGGTGTATTTGCGTTGTTTGCATTGTGCGACGGTGGTAACATTTCTGCAGTCGCTTCACTATCTTTTTCTTCAGGCTTTCGTTCTTTAGCTTTTCTATTACGTCTTCTAATAAAGGAATAATATATAAGTCAATATTAGTAAATTAGTAGTATTAGTATTAGTAAAAAATCAGTTATTAGTAATTGCTGTCAGCGCCTCTTAAGAAGATTTTCAGGGGTTTATGTAAACTTCCACTCTATGACCATGGGTACGTTTCCAGATTATTTTTTTGCATGTTAACATAAATCAATCAAACCTATATTTTCAGGGAATGATGGTTTGGCTATGTAATACCTCTCATTTTTAGCATAATTGGGTCGTTAGAAGTTCATTTATAATCGTTTATAGATCAGCTATCCAAACTCTGTGGGGCCCCAAGTTTAAAAAAATATCATGGTTTAATAATTAAAAAAAAATATATATTACTGTAATTAATTACTGCAATAGCCAAATTTCATAAAATACTACATATTATTATATCATATGAAGTAAGAATTTAAACACAATGTAACACATCCTTACGACAAATTAATGTCAGTGGGGTGATACCGGTTGTATCATAATAATTCCTAAATATTTGATCGTGAAATGCTATCAATTGTCACGATCGAAAATCACGGAATATTTGAAATAATAAGTGGAAATTGAACTTACAATTTGAAGAAGACAACCATAACCACGAGTAGAATGACTCCAATTATCCCGATAACTATAATGACCAGTACTGCAGTGTTAGGCTCATTTCCACCGGTGCCTGCGGAGTAAAAAATATAAAATTAATACAGAGATCTGCAGGCAATGTTAAGTTAAACTCAATAAAGAAAATGCTTATAAAAGTGTAACGGACAGTTGCACCATCCCCGTGGATCCCCACTTAATTTAAAAAGGTTCTCAAGACCTCATTATAATTATTGAGCAGTGGAAGCTATAGCTATGGTCTACTTGTTAACACAAATGCATGTTGTGGACTAACTATACAGTTGAACCTCGATATAACGGACTAATAGGGGGGAGCAGTTGTCCGTTATAGTCGTTTGTCCGTTATAGCGAAATT